>JAKKZN010000024.1:3453098-3467278 GCA_033441825.1 Pangasius elongatus
CCTCCCACCCAGAAGGCATGGCCACTGTTGCTCTCTTGGATTCCCATACATGGATGTGGCATCGTCGGGATTTAAAACTTGCAATCTCTGGATGATGAAGCAAACGTTTTTTCTTTTTTTTCCTGCATTTGAAAAAGTCAGTGGTGAGGTAACCATCTGGTATTACACCATGATGAATTGTAACACCGTAACAACCCCATTCGAACAGTCGATGACAAAGCTATTAGACGGCCGTGTGATATCAACCTTGTTCACTCGACAGATCACAGGTCCAGACGGGAAGCAGATCTATAAGGGTGACCGAGAGTCCAGCGGGAAGTACTCCGTGGCTGCGCACATGGACGGCACTTACAAGTTCTGCTTCAGCAACAAGATGTCCACCATGACCCCCAAGATCGTCATGTTCACTATCGATATCGGCGAGGCGCCAAAGGGCGACGGCATGGAGACAGAGGGTATGTCTGTGCATCGCCGTCTGTTTTCTTTACTATATATAAATAACCCTGTGGAACATTTTTTGTTTGTTAGACATGTAATATATATTTATCGTGTGCAGTTAAAATGCTTCTGAATCCTTTTACCATAAGATTCTTTGTGCGTAGACAGTGAACCTAGTGCATGACTTGTGTACGTTGTTGAATGCCGCAGTCAGCTACATCTCTCGTCATTTTTGCTTAATTTCATCCTGTCATTCTTTTCATTTCATCTTTCTTCCTCTCTTTCCTGCTTTCTTCCTCTCCCTCAGTCGGTGGTGGCACCTGGGATGGTAGGTTTAATTGGGCTGCATGGAAAGCTTTGTGTACTATGCATTAGTCTTCCATTAACTATTGCTCTAGCCAAACAAAACATTTAAGCCCTTTCTGTAACACATGCCACGTTTGTGTAGTGTGCGTTTGGTTTTCTGGTTACGTGTGCAGTCGCCTCACAGCGCAGCTAATTGGAAACACTTTGTTTTAAGAGTGGAAGTGGAATTTGGATTACTTATAATCTCAAGTAGCATGTTTTGTCCCCTTTCAAGATTTTGGACATACACATTATGGCTTTCCAAAAATAAATAAATAAAGCACAGACTTGCACTAATCAGTACAGTGTGTATCTATGGCAAGAAAAGAAGCACAGACATTTTTAACCCCATCCATGTGAATGTGACTTCCTCACTGCTCTCTGCTTGGTCATGCATGCTCCTGGCGCATTAAGCATGTTCTCATCAGGCCATGTTCATTACAGCACACCAAAACAAACTGGAGGAGATGATTAACGAGCTGGCCGTGGCCATGACGGCGGTCAAACACGAGCAGGAGTACATGGAGGTCCGTGAGAGGATACACCGAGCAAGTAAGATCCTCAGGATACCTCGTCGTTTGTAATACATTTTATATGTATGTTACGAGCTAAGGTTTGTTTGAATCCTTCATTAGATGCACAGTGATGAGTACGTGCACGTCAGGTTTAACATGTTGTCCTTTCGTCCCTACAGTCAATGACAACACGAACAGCCGCGTGGTGCTCTGGTCCTTCTTCGAGGCACTGGTGCTGGTGGCCATGACCCTGGGACAGATTTACTACCTGAAGAGGTTTTTTGAAGTGCGGCGAGTCGTTTAATTCACAATTTGTAGCGGTTTTTGTATTCCAAAGTGTCTCGCCGTTCTTTGGACTTGTTTGGAGAATAAAGACATAAACCATTGGGGGGAAAAAAAAAATGGGAAGATGACCACGTCCTAGTCAATGACTAGAAATGGCTCAACCTGTGAAGGCTGCGAACGCACTACTGTTCCATTCATGGTCCTGTTTAGTAACACATTTTGTATTTGCGTAAAGGTGCAATGATTGAAAGATTTTCTGAGAATGTTGGACTTAATATGAGGTCAAACTTTCACCGACTGATTGGCTACATGTACGAGGTCCAGTCAAATGAAAAACGGTGAAAGTGCACCGCTTTTTTTTTTTTTTTTTCCCTCCCCTAGAGGAATCCAGACACTTCATTTAATGAAATGGAGAGTGTGTAGAAAAATTATGCATTTTGTGACACCAATTTGCAATACACAATGCAAAATGGGAAAAAAAAAAAAAAAAGCTTTTCATTTGACTCACCCTCATAGTATTTGGGGGGAAAAAAATTCATGGAAAAAATATTCAGTTATTGCACCTTTTAAAATACATTTTAAAGATATCAGGAATATTCCAAAAGATAACAAATTTGACCTATGTTTAAAAGATTTTTTTTTTTTTAAATCAGAAACATTATTCATGTGTTGGGCTTTAAGGCACATAGATAAATGAGAGTTGTGTTCCCTGATTCTTGCCGTTATCACAAACGCTTCTTCCCTGTGACGCACTGCACAAATTTGCAAATTCGAGACACAACCGGAGTCAGTACGTGTTGATTTGTTTCATGTGGTGGTGGTGTCGGTGGTCAGGGTTGGCTTTTATTTAATGTTTGTTATGTTAAAATCTTCATAATGCCCTCTACACCAACTGGGTATAAATCAGGAGTTCCTTTGCCACCTCACGTCAGTGGAGTTAGCGAGATATAACAATGACTTTTTTTTTTTTTTTGTACTTTCCCTTTTAAGTAAAGAATGTTTTTAAAAATGGTTTAAAGAGATAAATCATGTGTTTTAAACATCAAGTCCGCTTCAATTTTTAGTTCTCCAGATGTGTCAGTTGTTTTGACTGAAGCTCATTTACAGACTGCTTTGTCTGTCATTTGAAATAAACTTCACCTCCTGTGTACAAAATAAAAGTTCCTCAGGGTTTGGTATTCAGACCTATTAGATAAGACGCCTCAACCTGAGGCTGCTCTCCAGTTATCAATGATGGAGAATCCTATTTTCTTTTTGTTAAAGGAAACTCTCTAAGGGTTGGTGTTCTGAGCTAATGATTGTATGGTTGTCAGTTCAAATTAAAAGGTGTGACTTGTCTGTTCCAACTGTTACTATTCTTTCTACCCGTCCTGATATTTCCTAATGAATTGAGTTGGTTCTTTCCCAAAATATAAACAAATTAGTAAATGAACCTGAGTAGAACCTCATTAGATGAATGAATTGAGCGTGGTAAACATAACCCGCCATACCCAACACGCTCCTGCGTTAATGAACGTGGTGTTTCTTTATCCTGCAAGCTTCATATCTGACCTCCTGCATGAAAGTAAAATCCTGTAACCTTTAACCGGGTTCCTGGGTCATGAGGGATCTTCAAATCCTGCAACTCCCAGAGTCACTGTTTGACCTTTAAGAAAGGATTTAAACCTCAGCTGCTCAGCTTTACGCTTGGATTCTGCCTCACTTGTAAGTCAGTTAAGATAAAATCGTCTGTGTATGAAGATGAACACATCTAAGTGCTGTATAAAATAGTCTAGGTCGAGCTTTGGTTAAAATTTTTATGGTACGTACATTGCAAACTTTTAATTCACACCACAAAACATCTAACAAGAAAGACTATTTTCCTACTGTCCATCAAAATATTTTCCCAGCTTTTTATTTTTTTAAGTAGGAAAGATGCAAGAACTGAGGATGCAATTGTCCAGGATATATGCCATATTTCATGTTGTACAAAAAAAAATGTTTTCACCTGTACATCTAGTACACGAGTGGCAGATCGACCTGATTATTTAAATCAAGGACATTGAGGATTTGCATCAAGGTCAAGGAGGATCTTGATTTGATTGTGTGTCTCTGTAATGGCCCTTAGGGTGAGAGCATTACAAATAGAGCTTGATGAGCTCGTCGCTGACCGCCGAGGGCGTCAACACACCCAGGTCAGTAAAGAGTAGCGTGATGAGCGATGGAGGTGTGTAGTCAATTATCGGATGCTCCTGGTTAAAATCCTCGGCAGTTTTCAGCGTATCTGCTTTATACTGAGAAAGAAACAGATTTTTGTTAACCCTTTACAGGACCATATACAATTATATCAGTATCCATGTATGTATCAGTTTGAGCATGAGCACAGGACAGTCTTTATGATTACAGCAGCAGTTCTGAGAAGGTTGTTCATTTCACTCATAATAGAGACTAGAGCTGTGTTTACTGATGCTTTTGCTTAATTATGACCATTTTCCTTATGGCATTTTCCTTATTTGGACATCTCTATGTGTCGGTCACATACAGTGACATAGTACATGTCCAAAAGTATGAACACCTGACCATGAAACCCATATGTTCTTGTTGAACATCCCATTCCAGATTTAGTCCATCTTTTCTGTTACAGTAACCTCCACTCTTCTGAGAAGGCTTTGCGGTCATTCAGATACAAGAGCATTAATCAGGTCAGGCTCTGATGTTAGTGAGGAGGTCTGGGGTGCAGTTGGTGTTCCAGTTCATTCCAAAGGTGATCAATGGGGTTGAGGTCAGGGCTCTGTGCAGGACACTCGACTGTGTTCTTCCACTCCAACCTTCTCAAACCATCTCTTGTGCACAGGGGCAGTGTCATGCTGGAACAGGTTTGAGCCTCTTAGTTCCAGTGAAGGGAAACTGTAATGCTACAGCATACAGAAACTTTCCAGACAATTATGTGCTTCCAATATTGTGGCAGCAGTTTGAGGAAGAACCACATATGGGTGATGGTCATGTGTCCACAAACTATTGGCCATATAGTGTACTTGCTGTAGCTTCTTATACTGTTGTGTGGATTTGCCCTGTATGTGATATATAGATGAAAACCATGTGACATTTTTCCAATCTTTAACTGTCCAACTTAGAGTAGCCTCGGATTCCTGTTCCAGCAGTGGAACCTGATGTGGTCTTCTGCTGTTGTAGCCCATCCACTTCATGGTTTGTTGCATTCTGAGATGCTTTTCTGCTCACCATAGTTGTAAAGAGTGATTACTTGAGTTACTATAGACTTCCTGTCAGCTCAACCTAGCCTGGCCATTCCCCTCTGACCTCTCTCACCAACAATGTAAATCCCAGGACATCAGCAATTTCTGAAATGCTCAAACCAGCCCCTCTGGCACATTCATGTCACAGTCAAAGTCAGTTTTTTTTTCCCCTCCAATCTGATGTTTACCTTTGAACATTACCTGAAGCTTTTGACCTGTATCTCCATGATTTTATGCATTGTGCTGCTTTCACATGATTGCCTGAATGGATAACTGTATGAAGCAGCAAGTGCACAGGTGTTCCTATTAAAGTGGTTGGTGAGTGTATATTTCCATATTCATAATAATATTAATGAAACGGTCAGATATGAACAATTCATGCATCTAATCAAGAATCAATAAACAAGAGAATTTTAAGGAGCTCACCTTAAACCTATCAGGCACGTCTTGCTGATTGAGCGGGTAAAGACGCACAAACTTGAAACTCTCCGCCACCACGTAAAACGGCTTGTTGTGCGCTTTGGAGCACACCGCCATCTGGTAGGTGCCGATCTGTCAGATCAGACAGTTACATATCCAGTACCTTCGAAGTGGAGCATGTATGCGAGTTTACGCACATGAAACTGACCTTATTTATAATGCCTCCGCTCTCAACGACACCCTCAGCGCCGACTATGACCAGGTCTACCTTCTCCATGATGTATCTGAAACCATTTACAGTAATGTAGTATCACATTTAACAAGTGCAACATTTGCTTTCAAAACTGAACCTCTTTCGCAGTTTAAAACCAGAGAAATCCCACATCGCAATGGGAAGTGTCTAATCAGACAAGTGGCTTATAAAGCGAACAGGGTTTGGGACACATCCACAGCAGACTGAGGTGAGATTCTCTCAAGAGCATGGTGCAGGCCAAGAGGCCAACCCCGTACTTCCTGTCATGTCTGAGGGGCTTTGGGATATGAAATATACTAAAAATATTAATTTCTATTGCCAATAAAAATGTAGTAATAATAATAAGTATATATAGACATGTATCAAAAACAGTTAATAATAAAATACAATTCAATTATTAATAACAATAATAGTAATAATAAAGTAACAAAAAAACAAAAAGAAGTCAAGTAAAAGCAGTCCTAAAGATACAAGGTTTAAGGGAAGATTTAAATAAACTAAAAGACTTGGCTTCTCTAAGATCAGATGGTAGTGAGCTCCACAGTTTTGGAGCATAAGAAGAGAAGGCCCTATCACCTATAGTATGCAAACGAGTCTGAGGAACAACTAAAAGAAGAATCGGAGGAGTGGAGCTCACGTTTTTGGGGTGTAACGGACTAAAAGCTCAAATACTGAGGAGCCAAATCATGCAAAGCCTTGTATGGACTTGTATGTAAGCATAAGTATTTTAAAATCTACATGAAACCTGACAGGGAGCCAGTGCAAGGACTCCAAAATAGTAATGTACATGTAGTGTATTGTGTTAGAAAACTAAGGGACAGCAGTTACATAACATTAAAATGTGAAATAAAAAAAAAAAAACACTCGTTTTACCCGACTGCAGCATCAAGCACTACTGTGACTGGGATATTGAGTCTTCGCAGCTTTTCAGCCATGTGTTGACTGGAAAAAAAACAAACATAAAAAACCATTAATGCTTCTTAGAAGCAAAGGCAGGTCATATGTAAGAAATAAAACACGACAGTGTTGTGATCAGGTTACCGCAAAACCCCAAAACTGATTACTTCAAGAAGTGTTACTGCACAACCCTTATCATTTGCAGATGATGTAGAGAAACATCGTGTTGGGATGTAAATGGCTGTGTTTGCATTAAAAATGATACCGTTTTAACAGACGTCTTCACAATCTGTTTGTATAAAATGGCAACACACACACACACACACACAGCTCAACCTTTAAACGATTCAGATACAACCCAGCCAACTTGCTTCATTTCATAACATTGGCTAAATTGTAAATCCACAGCTTTGTAGCTATTTCTGAATAAAGAACTGATTCCCTGCACTCTGTTTTTTTAATAAAGTACCCGGGGGACGTACCCAGAAGAATCGGGCTGTGATTCCGTCACGTAGACGGTGAAACGCTTCTTGTCAGCCGCTGCACTTTCCAGAACTTTCAGCACAACCCTCGACGAGGAGTGTGTGAGGATTTTCTGCAGAATAAAAGCACAAAGTCTTAGCACGTGAGGCGTGAGCGAAATGGAATACGTTCGATTTTGACAATGGTGTAAACTGCTGATGTTTTTTTACATCCAGATAATATGTATTATAAATCAGAAATTATTGATGGACGTTAAAAGCACAGTGCTTTGTAAGATGCTTACAGCCCCGTCTTTAATAAACGTGTGGCAGAGTTTGGCCACTTTGCCTCGGGACAAGGACGTTTTCTTCAGAAATAGCTCTCCTCTGTCCACCATCACATTCTTGCACTTGGAGAGATCCTATAAAGAAAATAATGATAATATATTTACTATGTGCACAGCAGCTGTTAAAGGAAAATAATCAACAATGGAGTAGTGCGACGTGGCCCGAGGTGGAGCGAAGTTACGGTCACCATCGCAAAACGTGTTATTTTTCACTATGTCCCAGAGTGTGTTATTCAACTTCTACCACAGTAATCTGCCACTTTCTTCTCTCTCCTTCTCTCAAAGATAAAAAAAGCTCGTCATGTTACCATGAAACTGCAAATTTATCCGTTCGGAAGCCTTTACGGTGTCTGAGAAACGGAAAGGAATAGCTTTACAAAGCGAGACTCCTTCCAAAACTGCTAAATAAACACCTCCTCACAGAAAAGGGCACGCTTTTAACTCGTTTATGTGCCGTGTCCACTTTACACGCCAATGGGTGAGTTGATATTAGAGAAACAATGACGTATTAACGCACACGTTCGTGCACTGTCAGAGCTGCTGTTATAGGAAACCAATCAACCAATCAGAACTGAGAATTCAACAGCGGTGACATATATTCGCAAATATATTCATTAGAGCGATTTGAGTGACAGTTCAAGAACAATAACAACAGTATGACATATGTTCATGGTGTAGTGCAAGTCAACAAACAAGTCGAGGGCTTTTGGGAAGACATTTACGTCTGCGGGAGAACTGGGTATCTCTGGGCTTAGTTTGTGTGTTAAACACATCTGACTCACTTCATGCTCCAGTGAGGTGAGGCTGATGAACCGAAGGAAGAGTTCTCCTCCTGAGGACACAGCCACAGAGGAATCGGCCTCCTCCAGCCTGCCGATGGCTTTGGTCAAGTTCTCTCTCAGGCCCACGATGGTCTCACCTACAGAAGGTCAATTTACACCAAATCATAATGTGACAAACAAAAGAAATATAGCTAGTGGACACCAGTTAGCATCTTACAGGCGTTATAAGACGGATATTATCAGAGGTGTTCAGCTAAAAATTCTGAAGGTCCAGTTAAATAAAATTGTTAATGATGTACATCTATCCATCCATCTTAATCATTAGTGACTAGGCTATAAATAAGACAATTTCAAGTGGTTATGTTTTGTTTTGGTGATTCATGTTGACCACCATCAAGGACTCAACGGGACAAGACTTCTGTTCTGACTCCCGCGTGGGAGAATAAACGCAGTCTTCTCTGTCCAATCTGTTTTCATCATGTCATCAGAAGTCCAGAAAGGCCATGCCTTATTTCTTTCTTTTTTTTGTGATGTTGTGATAAATGACTAACTGCAAATGTTAAATACACAACAATGCACAGTCACATGCACTTGAGACTGAGAGCTTTAAGATAAAATAATGTCAATTACAATAAAAGGAGGTGAATTCTGATGTCGCAGCCAATTGCTCGACAAGACCCTAGTTTTTACTTCATTTCCGAAGAGTTGTGTGTGAAGGAGAAGGTGCTGAATGGTGGTCTTACTCTGATCCCTCTTCAGGAACTCCAGGAGAGAGCGGATCGCTGCCACGGCAGAGGCCACATCTGGATCTTGGCTCATCTGCTTCCTGAAATACTCGACCAACTCTGAAGCCAAACAACACAGGACTGCTTTAACAACAGCACATGGTCTTTCAGGTGGATTAATGCTTGGCTACTTTTTGAGCTCACGAGACACTTTTTTTTTTGTCACAACATGCACTTAAATCACTTGATCAGAGCAGGAAAATAGCATGAGGTTATCAGATCATACATACACTACATATACATACATCATAACACACATCATGGCAGCAGGTTCATGCATACCTCCTTCATCCATCCTGCAGATTCCTGGCTTGTGTGTTTCCAAACCCGAGTGTGTAGCACAAATATATTAAACCAGCAGCTCTTGCAGAAGTGAAGCTTTTAACTTGAGCTCAGAATCCTGCACTTATCTCTCCAGCACGTTGTTGCTGATGCAATGGGAGACAGTAACCACAGTCACTGAAAGCAGCTCACACACTGATGTCCTCCACACCACGATGTGCTGAATATACTGCAGTGATTTCTGATGGAGCTGAAAGATTTTTTTTTTTCGTTCGTAATTTCTCACTACCAAGACTTGTTTTAAAATCGGCTGGTCTTGAGAATCCACACCACACACGGATTTTACTTTCCCAACCGCATTAAGACAAACCCCGCCTCCTGCATTCTGATTGGCTAATCCTTCCTTATTCCACGTAACATGGTGTATACGTAGGTATAATACAGCCAATAGTATGATCCGTTTCTAAGACCGGAGGCGGGGTTTGTCGGAAAACGAGTGGAAGTAAAAGAAACCGTCAAACAGAGGAAGGCCGTGGGCGCATAATGATGACGTCACACGCCCTGTTTCTTTTAGGGAACAAGGCGCTCAGCAATGGCATCAGGTAGCTAAATGTTCATGTGACAACTTTCCCTGTTTATTCTGCACCTGTGTTTGAATTTGTTATTATTTTGTTTGAAATGTTGAGCGTGTAAACTTTGAGATCTTCACTGATCGAGAGATTAATGCATGAGCAGCTTTCTGTCAGTCTCAGCTCAGTGAGCCAGCAGCCATGACATGTCTCTTATTAAAGCTGAGAAAGCTGTGTGATGAAACTCGCTTATCTGTTTCTGATCTGCAGAAGACGAAATTAGTCTTCTGGTCATTGTGGTGGACGTCAACCCGATCTGGTGGGGTCAGCAGTCTCAGAGACAGCCTGAGGTGTGTGTGTGTGTGTGTGTATGTGTTAGAATGAGTGGTATGTTATAATGGTCTGTGTGTGTGTTAGAAAATGAGGTGTATGTTATAATGTTCTGTGTGTGTGTGTGTGTGTGTGTGTGTGTGTGTGTTAGAATGAGGTGTATGTTATGATGGTCTGTGTGTGTCTGTGTGTGTGTGTGTGTCTGTGTGTGTGTGTGTGTGTGTGTTAGAATGAGGTGAATGCAATAATGTTGTGTGTGTGTGTGTTAGAATGAGGTGTATGTTATAATGGTCTGTGTGTGTGTGTGTGTGTGTGTGTGTGTGTGTATTTTATAATGTGTGTGTGTGTGTGTGTGTGTGTGTGTGTATTTTATAATGTGTGTGTGTTACAGTTTCTGAATTGGAATGATTCCAAACTGTAGTGAAGCTTTGTATACTGTCTGCAGTTTTACTTTTAAAAACATGTGTGCAACAGTTATTCTTATACCACAGCGCTGTTGAATTCTTGAATCTGATTGGTTGATCATTTTCTTACAACAACACACCCCAAAGTACCCCAGCAACTTGCCAGTGATTTTTAATTAATTTTTTATTCATTAATGAGTGACACGTGGTTTCTTTAACCATTTATAGTTACGTTTGGTTACGCGAGACAAATGACTTCCTGACATCATTGACATTTCAGCAGCTGTAAACATTCGTTCCCTCACCAGCCGCTCTTTTTTTTTTTTCTGTCTTCACGTTAGTAAGACAAAAAATTATATTGTGTGTATGTTATGTTTTGTTGTGTTACCAAGAAACCAGAAAGTCCTCCATCCTGAAAACCTGGAGGAAAACTTACTGACCATTACAAGGTGAAGCTTAGGTGGAAGGAGTCTCCAGTGTCAGTGCTTTGTAACAGTCAGTTTTGAGCCATGGGAAAGTCTTCAAGACAGAGAAAGGTTTTTCTTTTTCTGCACAACAGAGAGAAAAAACGGAGGGAACCGTTGTTTATAGCTGCTATAACATAAGCAGTAACAGGAACTAACTTGTTTCAAAGCATGACGTGTAAAAACTAAATGTATCACAAGTATGACTTGTGATTTATTATACAAATAATAAAGTGTGTGTGTGTGTGTATGTGTGTTTATTTACACACACACACACACACACACACACGCACACACACTGGCTTAACTGCACTTCATTTTAAGCCTCATCACACCACCCTGTGATTGAGTATTTTCCTATAACAGCATCCCCACAACTGTCTTATTCCCTCCTTATTTTCATCTTTCTCTCAGTTCACTCTGTCAAAATGTCTGGACGCTGTGATTGTCATGGCGAACTCTCACCTGGTGATGACTAGAACCAACAAACTGGCCATCATCGCTAGCCACTGTCAGGAGAAGTGAGACAGCTGCTCCAGGCTTGTTTTTAATTACTATCATCATGAACCTTTCATTTTCCCACAGTCTGACTCGCCCCTGTTTTATTTCCATTTCAAGTCACTTTCTATACCCAAGCAAGTACTGGAAAGCAGGAGACGCAGCCGGGGATCACGCAGCCGCGTCTGCAACTGGAGACGGCAAATACGAGTTGCTGTCTGTCGCTGATGACGTCATCGCTGAAGAGATCAGGACTCTCATGGCCAGAAGTGAGTTACATGTGTGCTTAGATGTGAGCTCACTGTTATCTCACCATGCTTATTGGTTGTATCACAAAGCACACCTTTAACTTTTCTGTGCCCCAAAAATGATTAGCATATGAAATCATTAGCATATGTGTGTAATCATTAGCATATGAAATCATTAGCATATGTGTGTAAACAGGTGAAATGTGAAAAGATTCCCTACACACACGTTAATAGGCATATTGGTGAAAAAAATCCAAAAATACTGTGATTATTAAACCCTAAAACTGTATGTGAGCTAGATGACAGTTGACTATATCTCATAATGCCATGTCTGTAATTGAGATGTATCTAAGCAGTAATAAATATCTCTTTCACCCCATATTAAAGCACAAGTGAGAGGCCATCAGACCGACACGTTACTGGCTGGATCCCTCGCCAAAGCTCTCTGCTGTATCCTTTAAAACGTTCCGTCTACGCTTGCTTCATGTTCTGCGATACACCTCGTGCTCAGAAGAAACATTTTCTTAAATTGTTAACTCTCAGATATTCATCGAGTGTCCAAGGAGCTGGAAGGTAAGGCTTGTCTTCAGTAAAAAATGGAAATTAAACAATATTACTGTCCTCTTTTTTTTGGTAAAATTGAAATGATGGTTATTAAGTTTATGTATTTGTCAGGATGTTGATCGAAGGTGAAATATAAATGACACACTGCAGATTGCTTTCTGTTGTTGCGAGTTCTTCTATTTTTGCGAATTCAGTAGTAGACAATGGAAACCTTTCTTTTGTAGTTTACACAATGACAGATCTCTGTGGCATTATAGGCAATATCAGTTTTAAACAAAGTAAATAAATAGGAATCTGTATTTTTTTTTTTTATGGTCAGTTATGATGATGACGATAACACTGGGCAAGTGAAAGCTTATCTGGAAAATGTTGAGCTTGCCTGAAAGTCCAATTAACTTGGCTGAAAAGTAGCAGCTGATGTAATTTAGCGAATATATGACGAGATAATTATGAGCAAAATAAGTGAGTACTAGAATCCCTAAGTAGCCAAAGTCTTTTTCCTGTCCCGATGATGTCTCTGGACTGCACTCTTGTCACGATTTCCACTTCCTGATTCTAGCATGCTATATGGCGGGTAAAAATAGTTCCTCCCAACAGCCAGGCGTGAAAATTTATCTTTAAGGAAAGTCAGTAGTTTATCCCTGAATGTGCTTATCCGCCAGGCAACTGTGAATAAAACTCTGGTGTGTCCAGACGTGTGAACGGCGGTACGTGACACGTGATTTACTTTTCTACTGTTACGTTCTATTTGCAGCTGGACAAGACATGAAATCAAGGATATTGGTAAGAACCCTCTCTCATTTCAGCAGCTATGAGTATGAATATGAATGTGAATATGAATGTGAGTGGAACATGACTAACTCAGTAGATTGTTCTCTGCAGGTGATAAAAGCAGCTGAGGATTGTGCTCTGCAGTACATGAACTTCATGAACGTGATCTTTG
Organism: Pangasius elongatus; assembly: GCA_033441825.1. NCBI lineage: Eukaryota > Metazoa > Chordata > Actinopteri > Siluriformes > Pangasiidae > Pangasius > Pangasius elongatus. Next base: position 3,466,162 of record JAKKZN010000024.1, read on the forward strand.
CTGCACAGAAACAGGTCCTCATGAGATCTTTGTTTTGATATTCCTCAATCACTGACTAAATAGTAGAGAATGTTTTCAGAGGAAACTGCTGTCTTTCTTGCTCTTTGTTTGTTACTAGAATGTCCTGATCGATGCGTGTGTTCTGGACTCCGATTCAGGCCTTTTGCAGCAGGTTTGTTTTTCCATAGACGCTACTTTAGCGCTAATGCTATACTGCTGCTTAAATGGGTTTGAAGAGGCAAAAATCCAGTAAGGGTTCTTAGGAGTCTGGTCTTGGTTGATTCAATTTCAACACGGAAAATACTTTGAATCCACGATTTGGACTAGTCTTAATCCGAGAGTCATACTATTGCTAGGGTTAATCTGAAATCCTGTATGTGGCGATCTAAAGCAGAACAGCGGATGAGGCAAAATCTCACTTATTCTGATATGATGAAGTGTAAGACCTCTAATATTTCTTTTCTAGGCTTGTGATATAACTGGGGGTCTGTACCTAAAGATTCCCCAGAAAACTGCTCTGGCGCAGTATTTGTTGGTAAGTTGATCATTCATGAGTAGAATTCTTCAGTAAACCTAACAGAATGGTCGAAATGATCATATTATTTACTGTTGCGTTTAATGCGCATCAGTTTTTCAGAGGTGAAAAACTCTGTGCTGGTGGAGCTGGTGTGTTATCAGTGTGTTCTTGCTTTTCGCACAGTGGGTTTTCCTGCCTGATGCAGATCAGCGTTCACATTTGGTGCTTCCTCCACCGGTACACGTCGACTACAGAGCGGCCTGCTTCTGTCACCGCAACCTCATCGAGATCGGCTACGTCTGCTCAGTGTGCCTGTCAAGTATGTCTTACACTTCCAGCTTTGTTTTTTTTTTTCCACTTAGACTATAACAAAAGGGTAACGAATACAAGGAAAATCACCTCACTGATGCCTCGCTGTAAAATCTGATGGTGGATTACTGATGCTTTGGGGCGGTTTTGTTGCTTGTGGATGATGGTATCTTGTGAATATTGATGGCATCTGATGAATTCTGCTAAGTAGCAGGATGATTTAGCCTAAACACCTGGTTGCCTCTGGCAGGAAGTTAATACTTGGCTGTAGATGAAGTTTTTAACAAAATG
>JAKKZN010000024.1:3467378-3482378 GCA_033441825.1 Pangasius elongatus
TGCTGTTAGAAGTTGGAGGGGATAACTGAATTAAAACAGGCACTATCTACATGAAAGGTTAAATACTATAAAATGATATTGTGGTCATATGGCTTTATTTACTTCTTATTTTTTTACCCAACAGTATTCTGCAACTTTAGTCCTATCTGCACGACATGCGAGTGAGTACCTGTAACACTCTTCTCTTCTTATTTCATCCGTAAGCAAACCCTAGCACATTCTGTTTTCTCAGAATGTGCTGTGTGGAAGATTTTTGACTTTTTTTTTCCCCCCTGTTTCCAGGACGGCCTTTAAGATCCCTCTGCCGCAGATGATGAAACCGAAGAAAAAGAAACTTAAAGCTGCAAACTGATCCAGTCGTCTGAGAGACCTCTAATATTAATCTCCAATTGAGTTTTATTTTGGATGCGTATTTTTTGTGGAATTAGTACTCCAAACCATGAACCAGGGCATTACATTTTTGTAAGAAGCATGCATAAGAACAAGCTTTAACTGTTATGGACAGTAATTTTGGGGAAGTATTGCAGGTTTACATTTTTGTATTGTAAATAGAAAATAAAGATGATGCGTTTTGATTATACATTTTTGCGTCTCTTTGCTATCCATTAAAGCCAGACTTGTGGGTTTTCAGGATATTGTACTAAGCGTTTTTTTTTTCCCCCAGAAATAAACGGGCAAATATCTGATAAACAGGGAAAAACTGTAAACTAGTGTCAAAACTGTTGATTAATTTTCTATAACAGCAGCTCTGACGGTAGTTTCGGCTGTATTTCAAGTCATAGGTTTATGTTAGTTCAGTCGTTCTAATACGTTTTTGTTTCTATAGTAACAACTCATTCACAGGGACCTGGCGGACGCTCCATATAATCAAAGACTAATAATCATTTTTAATAGCTGTAACATGAACAATAGGTTTATATTAATGCCCTTGTTCTAATATGTTATTGTTTCTATAGTAACAGCTCATACACAGGGACCTGTACGGTGCTCCACATAATCTAAGACAGATTAAAAAACGTGGTTTTTTTTAATAAAGTAAGATCTATAATCATTGATGTGGTGAAGTTTGCTAAGAGACATTTATTTAACATTTATGGAAGGAGCCTCAGGTGTAAGTGCTTTGTAGCAGTCACAGTGCTTTGTGAAGTTTATCAGCACTGGAAAGTCTTCAGGAGTTAAAAATGACAAGCTGCGTTTTTTGAGAGAGAGAGAGAGAGAGAGAGAGAGAGAGAGATCTGATCGAGCACATGAGAGAGAAAAATATACAGTGTCCCAAAAGTCTCTATACATAGTGGAAATTAACACTTTCCAAAAAAATGCCTTCCAGCATTTTTCATACTCGGTTTAAGAATTTAAGAATGCCTTTGACAAAAGAAGAACGTATTAAAATCATTCTCATGGATGAATCAGGAAGCTGTCGCAAGATTGTGTTGGACTTGAATAGAAAACATGGCGAGCACATCACACACGACACCACTGCCAAACTTATTAACAAATTCAAAAAGACTGGAAGTGTTGCGGTCCAACCAAGAAGTGGACATCCACGAACATCCATTGATGAAGACATAAACGGGGTGGTGCTGGCAAACACAGTCCCCTATGTATGGAGACTTTTGGGACACGCTGTAGTAAAAGGAGTGAGGCTGGTGAGGGAATGACTTTTTATCTCAGCTATAATATAAGTGAGAACAGGATCTAACTTGTCTCTCAGACATGCCACAGCATTAAATCTAACTATAAACCATTAAAATGTGTGATGTGTCATTCATTAATAAATCAAACATTGTAATTCTTGCCGAATTGCTGTGGTATAAGCAGAATAACACACTCCAGACTGTGCTGTTATGCAAAAATAATGCACTCTGTTGCACGTTGTGCCACATCACACCACCCCACCCCACCCCACCACTCTTTCTGTTCCTTACTAATAGAAGGAGTCTCCGGTGTCAGCACTTTGTAACAGTCAGTAGGTTTTCCACCACAGGAAAGTGTTCAGGACAGAAAACCTTGTGGTTTCTAGGTCACATGACATACTTTTCGTCGAGAGGCTGGTGAGGAAACAAGTTTATAGCTGCTATAAATTAAGTGACAATTCAATTCAACTCAATTTTATTTGTATAGTTGTTTTAACAGTGGATATTTTCACAAAGCAGGTTTACAGAAATATTTACAGAATTTACCCCTAATGAGCAAGCCAGAGGTGATGGTGATGAGGAAAAACTCCCTGAGACGACATGAGGAAGAAACCTTGAGAGGAACCGGACTCAAAAGGGAACCCATCCTCTTCTGGGTGATAGTGCGATTATAAATAATTCCCTTCTATAACTGTGTACTATAGAGTCAAAGAGTGCAATTGTGTAACCAGGAAAATTTGTTATAGCTTTCACATGAAGTCTGTTCACTGATGGAGACTTTACTGAACTCTTCATGGGAATTGCAGTCCTAAAGCTTTCATAGCAGTTGTAGTCCAAAGCCATCTTCATGGTTTCTAAGGGGTACCATCCTCAGTAATCTCATGTAATAGGAACTAACTTGTTTGCTCCACAATATTAAATGTAACTATAAACAGTTGAAAAGCATGATGTAGCGTTCTTTAATAAAGTATAAATTAAAATCAGAACCACCACTTCAGGATGTGCTGTTAAGTGTAGTAAAAGTAACTCCGCTTGGCGTCGGGCCGCATCACACCACCCCGTCGTGTTGATTATTTTCCTACAACAGCACGCCCCGCAGGTGTTTCACTCCTAATCTAACCGGATTTAACTCCTGTTCAACAGGTGGCGATGATGGACGCTGTTGTAACCGCTGCTAGCCAAAATAACGAAAGAAACGGGTCACGTCCCAAATGGCACAGAGCTCCCTCGCTATGTAGCATGCTACAGTAGTGCGCTTATTAGTGTTAATGAGGCCCCGCGGCCTTCTTTAGTGCGCTAGTTAGTGCCCTAGTGCGCGGTTCGGGACGTTTCCCTCTTTGGAAATTGACCCTACGGGAAGTTGGCGTTGTGGCAGGTAAATTTCATGAAGTCTCTGGAGATTACAGTAAAATATAAAAAAAATAGCTTTTAGTTAGGACATTTCAGCTATTAACTAATAGCAGTGTGTCAAGATAACTAGCTAGTTAATCTGTCACAACATGTCCGCGCACCAGACAGGTTAGCATAGCAAGCCAACTAGCAACAACGCAAAATAAAGCTCGAATATTTATTAAAGTACTAAATGAAAACAGTTGAAACCATTAAAACAATTAAAACTATCTCAGCTCTGAATCTCTGAAGCTCTTAGCTTTGTGTCTTTAAGCTAAGCTAAGTTTTAACGTCTGTTTTTGCGTGGACTTTTATTAACGTCTGCGTTTTATTTTACGAGCGTTTTGTTTCATAAAGTTAATGTATTTGCTTGGGAAGTTTTGCTCAGTTGTACTGTCATTCATTTATTAATTTATTTGTCACTGAACTAAAGCTGCAAACTTTTTAAAGTAGTGGTCACGAGTTTGTCATTAGTGCTGGCGGTTTGCAAACGAATCGGCTCCTTTCCACGGAATCGATTCGCAACACGAATGAATTGAATTTTTTCTTTAAATCTCTCTCTTACTTCTAGTTAATTAGACTTGTGTGTAGAAAACAAAAGTCTTGTGTGAGATAGGGTTGAGACTGTAATCTAAACAATGTATGAAGTACACGAATCGTTTCATTTAAAACATAAAGTTCGAAAGAATCGACTCAGTGAATCAGTAAAAGACTCGGTAGTTTTCCATAGGGAGGCGTTCAGAGTTTGTATAACTTACTTTTTATGTAATTGGCCAATTGTTGAACACCAAAAGGACATTTCCATCCTCTTTAGATAAGGAATTCGTGCTCTTTGTATATTTTCAGTGGGTTAACTGGGTAACTGCATATCTGATTTAGCAAAAATAAGAGTTTCTGTTTTCCTAGAGGGATGAAATTATGATGAAAGTACTATCTGGTGTGGCATATTTCACTTCTCGATCAAAGTTCAGACTTGTGAATACATATTGTACAGTGTTGATCCTTCCATCATTAGGTGAAGGAGTGGATCTGAGGAGGATGTGGGCTGACCAGAAGCGAGGGATCCACGTCACACAGGCTGAGCTGCTCTGCAAAGATGGCTGTGGGTTTTATGGCAACCCAGCCTGGCAGGGATATTGTTCCAAATGCTGGAGAAAGAGGACTCGCAAGACCGAAACCAGCAAAGAGGATCATGGGTAAGAGTTCTGATCGTGTCTGGACTTGCCTCATAAACCGTAGCAGTAATGAGACCCTGCACATGAGGCACGTGCCAATACGAGTAAATTTGTATTTAATAATAATAATAATTAATGTCTACATGTTGACTTAAACATACATTTTTGGGGTAATTAATAACCAACACAGTTTGTGAGTATGTTAGAAATGTACATGGCATGTTGTTGAAATTTGGCTAAAATAAAGATGTCCTTATGATTGTTATGAATCTGATAACAGGTTAATGTGTGATTTTGAAACAGTGCTCCTGAAATTAGAAGCACTGATAAAAATTAAAAATCCTTCTAGCAGCTTGTCATAAAAATCTTTTTGTTTGGTGGCCACGGTCAGGCTCCATGAAGACGGAAGTTCCCAGCTTAGCTTCTCTAAAACCGAAGAGAAGAAAAACGCAGAGAAGGGTAGAAGGTCCAACACTATTATGCGCCTCTTCTGGGGAAGTTCTTCACCACCACGGCAAGGTACTAAAGTGTGTAACGCTCTTATGTGCAGTAATAAACTGCCTAATAGGCTTCAAGCTTGTAAATTAATATTTTCCCTTTGATGTTTCTGTCCTTACTTGCTAATTTGACTCCTTTTGAATTTTGAAGCAATATTTGCTCAAAAAAAATGTATACAAACATCTCTTACTTTTAAAGGTAGGCGTTCAGTAAAGACAGGTTGGTTTTTGAAGTTAGCTTCTTCTTGTACTAGAGCTAAAAGTCTATTGTTCCTATCAAGTAAGGGACTTTAACAGATTTATTGTTTTCCTCAGAAGATGTTCCTCAATCCCTGGTCTTTTTTGTAAAGATTTACAAAAGTTCTGGTGATGCTGATCTCCTTCGCACTCACGTGCGTGTTATTAAATACCAATCATCTGTAAATTACCGAGCATGTTCACAGCACAGCTGATTGACATTTAGTGGCACCCACCAAAAACAAACAAACAAAAAAAAACATAAGAGGTGAAAAGCATCAAAATGACGACTAAACAGCAAAACAGTTCCTCCTTAATGTGCTTAATCTTCCAGTAATGCAGCTCGGCCATTGCAGTGTGTCGGCTACTAGATAAAGTTGAATATATTCAAGATTTTTTTGCTTGCTAGGATTTCATTGTTTGCAGTGCAGCAGAATAAGTCTGCATTTAAAACAAATGTATACAAATCATGACTTTGATGATTATTAAAAGATAAGTGGCAAAATAAACAAATGTAGACTAGGATTTTTCCAAACTATACATTTACTAGAGATGGAAGACTGACTGTCTCTAGATCTATTTTTCTATTTTTGCAGAGTCGCCTGAAGGCCAGGAAGCAGCCCTGAAGGTCTTCCAGAGCCTGGAGCCTGGCGATTTCCCCGGCTTTCTCAAACTGCTGCACAAGCCGTCCTCTCAGCGTCTGCACTCCCGCTGCACAGCCTTCCTCAACACCATCGAGGCTTACCACGTAAATCTCTCTCCTAGCCTCCTGTTTCCTACCTGTGCACTCCAGTAAGAGCACAGGATCTTCCAGAAACCACGTTCCTGCTCATACAAGGTGCTGTCTGTTTATTTCAGGACCTGCCTGTACAGAAGCAGTCAGACCTGGTGCAGGATTTCTACCAGAATATTGCTGTTCACTTCAGTGGTGAGTTCAGCAAGCTGCCTATTGGAAATAAGCTTGTTAACGGTTACCGGAGCGAGCTGCAGCAGGGTTTAAGTGTTCACGGGGACTGTTCTTGTCATATTTACATCACCTCTACAGAGCAGGATTACTGTGTGTTGACAAGCCGTGTGGCATCTTTCCTGCACTTTCAGGTCTGCCCGAGCCGCAGGTTTCTCAGATGATGGAACATGTCGAGAAGTTGATCATGACTCGTCTCCACAAGTGGGTCTTCTGCCATGACAGCTGTGATGACGAGCAGAAGGATCTGACACTCCAGAGAAGGATCAAGTAAGCTGATGCTGAGGTCTCTCATTATCAGTAAACAATATGCTTTCGAATCCAGGAAGCGTTTTAATTGATGCGTTTCACGCCTGTGTTTATATACACGTGATGGGTGTCGTAGTTTAGATGTTAACTTTACGCACTGCTTGGATTTATTTTGTTTCAGGGCTAGACTAATTGTAAAATAATTAGTTAAAAGCTCCCATATGCCACTTATTCCATGTTTTGGTTGCCCAGAAACTTCACTGACTAGGCTAAAAAGTGTAATGTTATATTATAATGTCTTGTGAGCAGCTAGTCAAGTGCATTTATATGGATTAAGGGAAATGGAAGTGTATATGAATTCCCAGAGAGAGTTATTTTGCTGCCATGTCCTTATGTCGCGCTTTCACGTTTGCGCCCTCAGTGCACCCTTTGGCTATGAGTTAGCATCTTTATTTTCTCTCGACATTTTCTTTCTTTTTTTTCCCCTTTGTTTTATTCCTCTGTTTTAATCTGACAGGTCTTTGAACTGGGTCACTCCTGAGATGCTGCGTGTGCCTTTTCCACAGGGTGGCTCAGACACCAGTGACCCGTATTTACCTGCAATCACAGGTGATGACCTGACAGCAAAAAATCCTAAACTGTCACTTGCATATTTTGTAAAGTTTGTACACTCGTATGCACCGTATTGCTAAACGAGGGTCCTGATCTAAACCCGATACGTGCATTCTTTCTCAAAGCAGATTAAATACAGTGATCTTTTCTATGTTGTATCCCACAGCCATCATAGAGATGGATGCCAAGCGTGCTCCGCAGGATAAGCTGGCCTGTTTGTCCAAGTGTAGTCAGCATGTCTTTCAAGCGCTCGCCTCGGAGAACAGGCAGCCGGCGAACGCAGACGACTTCTTGTCCGGTCTGATTTACGTCGTACTGAGGGCCAACCCGCCCCGTTTGCACTCGAACATCAACTACATCGTCCGCTTTGGCCTGCCACACAGCCTGATGGCAGGGGAGAGCGGATACTACTTTACAAACCTGGTGGGTTTACAATACTATATATATATATACACACACATACATACGTACATACATATGGGCCATTCATAAGCTATGATCTCTCTTCATTCTGTCCTCAGTCGTGCACTGTTGCCTTCATTGAGAAGCTGGATGGCCCGGCTCTTAACCTCACCCCGGAGGAGTTTAACAAATACATGCAGGGCCGAAGAGCACCTTCCGGGCCAACAGAATGTGCTGGCCAGACAAGAGCCCAGGAAAACCGAGAGCAGCTGGAAAAACTAAAGAACCGACAGGAGAAGGTCGAGCAAGGTGTACTTGCTCTTCAGGAACAGCTGGATTTGTGGGTCCGTTCTGTGCAGGACCAGATCGATGAAGTCCAGGCTCAGTCAGTGTTGGTCCTGAAAGACGACGTAGCTGAGCCTCAGCCTGGACACACTGTGTGCTGACTGTTATTTAAAGAAAGCCGTTCCCACTCTGTTTCTCAGTGCGCTGAATCTGCATGTTGGATTTAAAAAAAAAAAATGCAGATAAGAAGAATTTAAACAGAAATAGATGGTACAGAAATGCTTTAGGTTCTCTGCTACTTTGCACTGGTGCTGGAATCCAGAATTTGCCAGATTGAAAAATTTATTAGCACTGTTTTTGAAACTTATGATTTGTGTACAGATGACCTAGATGTAAATATTGAAATATTCAAGAAAGGACCAGTTTTTTGTTTTTGTTTTTTTAGGCTGTATTGCTACACATGGTGATTGCAGCATGCCCTTTAGTACATGTAAACAGTTTGGTGAACACGGGATTCGTCACAGTTAAAGACGGTGTGAGGCATCAATTTGGACAAAATCTTTTTTTTTTCTTCTTCTGCTAATGCTGCGTATGAAAAATATTTCATGCTCTTGCGGTATCAGTATTACAATATTGCAGTGACAATTAACAACTGATATTCTGCACTAATGTTTTTTTTTTCTTTCCTAAATAATATCTCAATTTAAGTCAGGTATCTTCTGTAGTTCCTTACTAGGGTCTCAGGGTTTCATTTACAAGCTCGGCTCATTTGTCATTATTGTGTCACCTTCACCGGTGTGTTTTAGCTCCTGCCACTCACAGGTCACGGTTTAAAGCTGCTCACCAGTTCCTCAGGGAAGAGACGCTATTACTGAGCACAGCAGGGTCAACAGCAATGCCATCAGTGAGGCGTATGGATCAGTAAAAACTCCTGATTTATACACACATTTGAGGAAGTTCATGACCACAGGTTCATGTCAGGTTGGTGCTTATGGCAGTAAGTTTGTTAGGCTACATTAAATGTAACACTAAATCCTTGGAGCTGTAATACTCCTAAAATCTCAATGTTTTGTCCAACATCTGCTTAGAAGAAGAGCCATAAGTCATCCAGTGAACACACAAGGCATTTGTTGGATGGTGTAGCCTGAAATCACTCTGGGAAAACTATGCAAATAAACATTTAAAACTTTTAGACATTATCAACCGGGTGTAGATGCCACCTGGGTTTCGCGTTAACTGTGTTATGGAGCACTGGTGGCTTTACTCAATGTTTTTGAATCGCAGAACTACGACTAAATTTCCTTCTGGCAAATTAATGTGTAAAGTTCTCGTTACGTAGGTACCTGTGATGACCTTTATGTAGCTCTTGACGAAATGTACTTCCTGTTTGTTTTCTGATGTTTTATTTTCTGTTATACCTTTAAGATTTTGTTTCTCTTTGGTGGAAAAAAATCCACAAAACATGCAGGAAGTGGCAGTTTGGCGCTGGTTGGAGAAAGCTATAGATGCAGACCATGTCTATGAAGTTGCTATTTCTCTTCCTGTAAGCAGTGGTAAGATGATTCCGAATCGAGCAGTATGTACATTCCCGTGTCTCAGGTGTGCGTGTCCATACTGTTCATTAAGTGAAGTATGAAGCGGTCTATGCGGTTATTAATGAAGAACTATGAAGTTTTGTATCTGTTCTTTTACCACTCTGGACTGATACTGTGTATTTACATATTTAAAAGGAAGGCTTTGAAAATAGAGCAAGAAAATACATGAATGTGAAAATTAAACGTATTAATAAAAGGAATTCAGCAGATTCTCTTCGCTTCTCAAAGTTGTCATTGAGCAAGATATTTGATCACAGTGCTGTCACTGTTCTGCTGATTAACATGATGGTGCATTGATTTATTGTGCAATAGACAGATAAAAGGCTTACGTGTGTGTGTGTGTGTGTGTGTGTGTGTGTGTGTGTGTGTGCTCTTAACAGCATTGAAATGGCTTTACCACATCTACTGATGTCAGCTGTTCACAATTTCTCATTCTGAATTCCACTGAAATGCTAATCACCACTTTTGAATGATCAAAAAATATTTAACATTTTTTACTTTTGCTACAGATATAAGCCGATGTTCCATTATTTGCCTTTCTAGATGAAGCACGGTCACAGGGCAGCATGCTCATTGCCCCATTTAGCTTCACAGAGTTATTATTGGTCAAAAGGAAAACTAATGAGAGCTAATAGAGGCCCATTGGGGCATGAATCCCGTTGCCACATGCTCGGCTCTGTTATTATTTTGGGTGGAGGAATATGATTGATAGGGTTGCCAGATTGGGCTAGTTTAAAAATATTCTGAGGCTGCTGAGATCGATTTTTCATAGAAATAATCAGCATTAAATCTAATAAATTCTACAAACAAAGGCAAACTGCAAGTACAGATAACGTGTCTGTGATGGACAGAAGCATTTCTCTTGTAAGATCTATTGCGAGGATTGGAAGAAGGAAAGGAGGATTGCGGAGTGGTTAATGTCAGAAATGTTTCTGCACCATGGTGACCTTGTTTTCCCACGTAAACACTGAGACAAAAAAAAAAGAAAAATGTGTTTCCAATTTCCAATGCCTGAACTTTGTGGGCTAGTGTCAGGTCTTTTGTGTGGTTTTTGAGATGGAAATTTTGCTGAAACCTGGCAACCCTGATTCATAATATTAGCTCCTCTGTGTGTTTCAGTGGTGAAGTCTATGGTCACAAGCTGCTGCTGGATCCAATGACTGATCTTTATTAAAGTTCTGGAAATGTAGAATTACCTTCATCTACCACCGAGCAAATTAATATTTAGTATTAGCTTCTTTTTTTCTCCTGAGGTTACAGTGGTGGAGATTACTGTACACTACTTGCTCCTGTTGTAGTTATAAGCCTAATTCCCTGGTTACTTGATCGATTGGGTTACATATAAAGCTCAATATTTTCATTCAGTCATTCGTCTTCAGGATCCACTTTATTCTGGTCAGGGGTCACCATGGAGTCTATCCCAGGAACACTGAGAGCATGAGGCAGAAATACACCGTGGATAGTGGGCCAGTACATTGCAGGACACCATCCACACACTCATTCACACAAAGAGGCATTTTAGCATGAACAGTCCACCTACTGGTATGTTTTTGGGAGATGGAAGGAAACTGGAGAACCCAGAGGAAACAGGCATGCCCATGAGGAGAACATGTGAATAGACACGTTGACCTGGAGAGCCTGGAGATCTCTATGCACTGCACCACCCTTAAACAACTATAAACAATTTCATCGTTAACCAAACTGTGAAGAGATTCTGTGAAAATATTACTGAGAGTCTCCATCTGAACACTGTATAACAAGATGGAGTCATGGGAGTGGAACTTTTAGCTTCTAACTTAGTCTAATATAATAATAATAATAATAATAATAAACCTGGAATTGTTGCAGAATGACTTAACATGACATTCTAGTCATTTTAAACAATTTCAGACGAATTGTTAGGTGATGTTTCCAGGTTCTTCATGGATCTGCTGGAAATGTTTGAAGCCTCCTTTTATGAAACACCACATGCATCATTTTCATGTCACGTGAGATGAATACTGCAACGCGTTTCCCAGAGGCCCGAGTTTGTCCCCTTTGGCACGCCGTACGCGTAGTTTTGGTCAGCCATGAAGATGACGGAGGAAAACAGTAACGATAAACCCGCTATTACAGTGGAGGATGTCCAGCGTCTGGTTAAAAAGAAAGATGAAATCGAGGAGCAGATTAAAGCATACTACGATGTGCTAGAAGATGTAAGTGTCCATCAAAACAGCCAGCTATAAACTACATGGAACCTTCTGGGGAGCTGATTAGCACGTAGCTGCTACAGCTAACGTGTGACTGTGTGATGTTTATTCTGCTCTGTTTGTTTGTTTGTTTGTTTGTTTGTTTTAAAATAACGCTGTACTGATGTTTTGCTAACTAATGAATGTTTTAACTAGCATCAGTCTGTGGAACTTTAAACTTATCTAATGAGCTCAGTGAGGTGGTTCAGTAAAACATAAACACACATTCTGAGAGAATAGCTCTGCTAAATAACATTAAATAATCCACCAAATTTATTTTCTAAATTATTAATGATATATAATATTATAGTATCTATATACTGGGTGATATGGTTATCAGGAATTCATCTGCAAAACTATTGTCCTTGAAATAAAAAAAATAAATAATAATAATTGCATGAACCTATGAAGCCATGCTTGTGACATCAATATTTAATAAAAATAATGCATGATCATGATAAGGTGTGTGAATAAAATAGTTAAGTCATGGCTTAGTAACCCGCGGGAATGAGATAATTAAGTCACAAAAATGAGATGATGAAGTTGTAACGTTAGGGAATGAGATCTTTTAGTTTCGGCTGCAGCATAGTAACATAAACCACAGCTCACCTCCAATACACTGGCAATGTATTTTTTAATTGGAAAAAAAACAATTCACTCTCCATTTTGCAAAAAAAAAGCTTATTCTTTGTTTGGCCCTTAATGCCACATCTTCTTGTGGGCACAATACAATGATACAATGATCACTTCTTATAAGATACCTTTATTGGCTTTGTGCAAGACAGCGAGATATCGTTTGGAGTGAGTCAGTCTTATTAAGCTGTGACTTCATTATCTCATTCCCACAAATGAATTATCTCATTCCCATGCCTTACTGAGTTGTGGCCATGTCTTTACCATCTTGTTCCTGCGACTTAATTATTTTGTCCCCCTGTTTTTCTAAGTCATAGCAATGACTTAATTATCTTGTTTTTGTGATTAAATTACCTTTTTCCATGCTTTACTAAGTTGTGCCCATGACTTCATTATCTCGTTCCCATGACATAATTATTAGGACTTAATTCAGTCCCAGGAATGAGATAAATATCTTGTTCCCCTACCTTACTAAGTCATGGCCATGACTTCATTATCTCATTCCCATGAATTAATTATCTTGTTCCCATGCCTTACAAAGTTGTTGCAGTGACTTCATTATCTCATTCGCGCAATGTAATTATCTTGTTCCCATTGCCTTACTAAGTTGTAGCCATGACTTAACTATTTTGTTCCCATGACGTAATATCTTGTTTCTACACATTAGTTATCTCATTACTATTATTTAGTTGTGGCCAAGCATTGTTGTTTTTCAGGAAGTGATGTCACCTTTACAGCAGAATTAACTAACTGTTCTCATGTTTATTGTATCTGTGGTGTATCACAGCAAGGCGATGTGGGCATGCACGCACCTCTAGTGGACGTGGAAGGCTATCCTCGCGCAGATGTGGATTTGTTCCAGATCCGAACAGCAAGGCACAGCATCTCATGTAGGTGGCTACCTCTGGGAAATTAAGGCTTGCACAGTTTCATTTAGATGCACCTGTGATGTACTTTAGAAGACAGCCGCATTGATCGGTACATTCGTTCAGCTTCAGTAAGCACTTTATCCTGGGCAGAGTCCTGCCGGACCCGGAGAACATCTCGGGAAGACTGGACATGAGGCAGGAATATACCCTGGATGGCCAGAGCACCATGCACACACACATTCACACCTAGTGGCAATTTAGACTAGCCAACTCACCTACCTGCAGTGTTTTCAGAGGTTAGAGGAAACTGGAGAACCCCTGGTGAAATATTTGAGGGCACGGGAAAACACATGAAACTCCACACACTTGGAATGAGTGTGTGAATGTGTCCTATCCCGGACTGGTGTCCTATCCAGGGTGTATTCCTGCCTCATGGCTCTGGATCAACTGACCCTGACCAGGAGGTTTCTGACATGAGTGGGAGTGATGCCACTGACACAGATGGCCTTCACCTTCAGTGAATATGGAATTTAGCAAATGCTACACTGGACTTTTTTTAATATTCACTTTTGCTCTTTTGTCTTCGCCATAAGGTTTGCAGAACGATCACAAAGCCATCATGGTGGAGATCGAAGAGGCCCTGCATAAGCTGCATGCTCGGGAAAGAGCCAAGCGTGAGCAGGACCAGGCAGAAGCTCAGATGGAGAGAATGGAGCAGGACGTGTCCTTGCCGCCCCCTTTTGCTCGCGTGGATGCTGTGACTCAGGGATCCCCTGCTTATCAGGCGGTGAGGTTTAACCCTCCTGTTCACTCTTTAGCCCTGGATTTAATGTCGACCAGCTCTAATTTCCTTTGGTCATTTTTAACATCACTACAGATATTAGTAATATGAACAACATGAAGAGAGATGGATACAAAAGAAGGGATAGTGATGGGACCAGAAATAATCTCTGTATTAATATTAATACCAGTCATTTGCGAGTAATTAATGTAGTCATGAGAGAAATTTTCTGTTAGAAGAAAAGTTTTTAGTACTGATCAGCTTCCAGTGAAGCAGAGTTAAATTCCCTGTTTTCCTGGTTAAACCCTCTAGCGCCACCAACAGGCCAATATTGACCACTCATTTCTGTTCATAACGGTAGAACCACTCGCATAGAATCATATTTCTACTTTTGTATGATTCATGTCAAGTTCAAATCAAAAATTCTCATAGGATTTATAATTTATAACCATCTGCCAGTAACAAAATTGATGGGAACGACATCCAAAAACGCCCTAAAGGTCACCGATACGTGATCATTCCAACACTAGGTGGTTCTGTAATTAAATTATAAACCACAATGCTAATGAAAATCTCCCTCACAAAATGAAAATGTTCATTACACAAATCCTGGTTTCATTATGGAAGCAAATGAAAAGAATCGAGTCCATAGCTTGCATATCGCCGCTGTCCATTGCATAGTGCTTGGACCCCTTAATCGCGGCTTGCAGCTATATTTCTGTTCAGAACTTTTCTTTTGGATAAATCAGGTTTGTTTACAAAGCGTTATAAAGCTAAATTAATCTGGGGTGTGTTATATTTCACTGCTGCTGTTTTTCAGGGTCTGTGCATTGGTGATGAGATCATTGAGTTCGGCTCAGTTAACCCGAGCAACTTCCACAACCTGCAAAACATCGCTTCTGTGGTGCAGCACAGTGAGGGGGTACGTGAAGTCTTTCAGCTGATGAAAACATGTTGTGGTTTATATACGTGCAGCCCATGTTCCAGTGAAGTTGTATCTCATACCTTATTTCTAAACTCTGACAGAAATCGGTGAGTGTTGCAGTGATCCGGAATGGGCAGAAAGTTCGCCTGAGCTTAACTCCACAGCGCTGGTCTGGAAGAGGCCTGCTGGGGTAATGGCTCCTGTTTTTTTATAGTTTATACCAACAATGCTCATTTCATCACTTTCATTCATCACTTTCATGGATGCACAGTACTCAGTAGTTATATTTGTATAAGAGATACTGTACATATAAAGTATAAAATAAAGCGTAAATGGAAAGAGTTATTATAAGGAATAACATACAATGGGACTTTAGGAAAATAATTCATGACATGGTGGTGTGATGCAACCCTGTGTGAAGTGGAGGATTATTTTCCATCGAACATGACACTCTATTCATTTATTTATTTTATTAAGCGCATTCTTTCTGTCAACAGGTGCAACATAGTTCCTCTTCGCAGATGA
>JAKKZN010000024.1:3526436-3539849 GCA_033441825.1 Pangasius elongatus
TGGATGGGTTAAATGCAGAGCACAAATTCCGAGTATGGGTCACCACACTTGGCCACAAGTCACTTCACTTCACTATATACTATTATCTGTATTATATAATCACACTTAGTGCTGATAAAAAGAAATATTTTTGTGATACTGATCATACTTTTGACTTTCTTTTGTTCTATAGCATGTTAAAGCCATGACTGAGTTCAAACTAAAGGTAAATCCGCAGTCCAGTTGTCACGCTCAGTTCATGAAGAAAATCCTCAGTCCTCATGCTTTGTGGTCTTGTGATGCAGAGTGTGATGCACCACGTTATGCCCTGAAGACAAAGATTTGAAGGTTAAAAAAAGGGTTGGAATTTGCCATGCTGTTGCCCAAACTGCTAAATCTGCTGAATCTCATTTAGTGCAGCATGACAGCACTGAAGCATTTCCCTTGTTAAACCAACTTCAGCTCATAAAGGGCTTGATATTTACTTGCCGACGAGTCGATTAAGGAATAAAACACGACAGGGCATAATGTTAATCGATGATGGGGTGATGTGATGCGACCTGACGTGATTGTTTTTCCTCTTATATCACAGCAATCTGGCAGTTATTACAACTTTTTAATCTATAGTTACATTGGATGTTGTGGACTGTTCACGAGACGAGTTCTCTCCTGTTATCACTTACATTATAGTAGCTATAAACTGTTCTGCGCTCACAATCCTCTCTTTTTTTCTCTCTCGACGTTAATAAGACAAAAGAATGCAACTTGCCGTGATACTGAGAAACAATAAACTCGTCTGTCCTGAAGACTCCTCCTGGCGGAAAACTTACAGATTGTTACAAAGCACTGACACTGAAGGCTTCTTCCCTAAACATTAAATAAACGTCTCCTTACACAAAACCTCGACATATCAGTTACAGATTATACATTTTGCTTTGTTAAATAACAACATGGCTTTAAATCTGTCTATTATTAGCCGTAGATTACATAGAATTAGTGTCAGAGTTGACAGTATAGAAAATTATTTAAATTTAATTTGTTTAAATTAACACCTTCTTCTTCTACAGGACACAGTTGTTGCTAAACATTTATTTGGATCCAAATACAGTGACCATAAGCTAGGTCTTGTCTATTTGTAATTTGCTACATATGATGTTTCTAGTGTAAGAAGACTATATTTGTACAGCAGTTTCAGAGTCTAGCTAAATTCAGTTGCTCTGTCAGTTGCTTGGTGAGGTCCAACTTCAGCCAATCAGAAGCGACTCATCAGTGTTGCCAGATTGGGTGAAATCCCTTTTCAAAACAACAACAAAACACAAGCATCACTTCACTCTCTTGTTGGTAAATAGTTATAGTTGGTAAATGTTAGTGTACTGCTTTGTTGATTGTATATTATTTAATTAATATTACCAACTCCGTGGCATTTTTTTTAAATTAAAATTTAGTTCAGTCTAATAATACTACAACTAATATCACTAGTATTAGTATTATGTCTAGTAATAAGTATTTACTGTCTTGTCTTGTCTTATTGCACGGTCCTCACTGTACAGGTTCCTGCACAGCATCTGTTTATTGTCTTGTACTTTGTTGTCCATTTCCAATTTTGCACTACATGCTGTTGGGTGTGTTCACTGTTGTCACTTTCTGTAACAGAGTCCTTTAAGAATGCTATTTCCTTTTACTGTATAATTGGATATGGCTAGAATGAGAATATAGTCCTCTAATCTAATTTCTAACTAGTCTGTCATTTCTTCTGAGTTCATGCAATCATAGTAGGCAATTCCATAAAGTGGATGATCTTTTGCAGGAAATACTGACTGCCAAAACAGTATGATTTCTGAATGTTGTTTCCTGCCACTTTCTTCTGGTCAGCAGCAATGAGCAATGAAGCCCAAGGGACCAAAAAAAGATGAAGTTCATTAACGAGGGCTTTGCTGGATGCTAATGCTAAGGCACTGCGACACGTTTTACACTGTCCATTCATTCATCTTCAGTAAGTGCTTTATCCTGGGTAGTGTTACTGTGGTTTAAATGACTATATGATTTATGTTTTAGAAAACAGAACCAACTACGTTCATTAGAAATGATCATGAGCAGATACAAACACTGCAGGAGTGAGTGGAGATGGTCAGAATTTGTTTGGAAGTGAGGGGATTTAAAAACAAAAAACAATTGTGGAACACCCTCTAAAACGGAAAAGCCAACTTCTTCATGCACACAAAACCAATACTGCAGCACTAGTAGATATGATATTCCACTACTGCATGCTGTTGTGTCAATGCAAAAGAAATCTCTTAATCAGAATATGCTTGTGAGTGTGGGGCGACTGTCTTATATACCATCAGATATAGACAGATGCACTCCTCTGCTATTAAGTGGGATTACAGAGCAGTCACAGAGAGCTTGGTAAAATAACATCCTCTCTGGTCAAGCTCAAAATAGTTCGCAGAATCATTTGGTACATTTGTCCGCCCCTGCTTGAGAGCTTCTCCAATATTTAAGTAACAGCTTTGCTTCCCACTCAGAGACGGGAGCCAGTCGCTTCCTGATTATACCGGGAAATGTTTTACTTTGTGCCTCTGAGAAGCTTCATGCAGAGGTTGCACAGCTGAGAAGCTCTGAAAAATCCGGCCAGAAAAATCTAGCAAGATGCACATTGATCCACAAATCCCAGTTTTTCTAAGGTATCTTTAAACTTATACCACAGCGCTGTTGAATTTTCAACTCAAGAAGGTTTTGATTCATTTGCTACAACAGTAGTGAAAGCTGTAAGGCTACAGGTTTATATTAATTTATATTTTTCAGCGTGTTATTGTTTCTATAGTAGCAACCTACACAGTGACTTTTATACTGGATACTCCACAAAAAATGACTTTAAAAATGGTGAAGTTTTCTCTGAGGAGACATTTATTTACTGTTTATAGACAGAGACCTGTGCAAACGGTTTCTCTGTAACATGATGAGATGATTCACGAGGGAGAAAAAAGAGAGGGAGTGACTGTTTATAGCTGCTGTAATGTAAGCGATAACAGGAACTAACTTTTTTCATTGATGTTCCACAACATTGAATATAACTATAAACTGATAAGAAAGTGTGGCATGTGTTTCTTTAAATAATAAAAACCAAGTAGAACTCGATGCCAACAGAGCCTCCTCTGCCAACAAAACCCTTAAAATATACTTCACACAGGAAGGAGGCTATTGAAGAAAACCTATGTTAGTAATTTGACCTTGCTGCAACCTTGACCCTGTCTGAATCAATTCCAAAATCGAATCAGTTCATGTGCTGGTTACAAAGATAAATCCATATACAAACACTTGTTCACGAGATAGCACGCTAATGAGAATCTTGGATGGACTGACAAACTGACAGACATAATGCCCATAAAAATAAATCACGGGAAGTTTCCTGTGGTGTAACAGGAATAAAACACTGGTATGGTAATAACCCTGTCATGGATTAGTTTCCTGTATCAGCATGCCCTGTCGTGGTTTACTCATTACTTACATCACTATTAAACACTATATGTCCAAAAGCTTGTGGACACCTGACCATCACACTCGTGTGGTTCTTCATCAAACTGTTGCCACAAAGTTGGAAGCTCACAATTGTATAGAAAGTCTTTGTGTGCTTTAGCATTAAAATTTCCCTTCACTGGAACTGAAACCTGTTCCAGCATGACAATACCCCTGTGCACAAAGTGAGCTCCATGAAGACATGGTTTGTCAAGGTTGGAAGAGTGGAAGTGACCAGGTATGGTGACCCATACTCAGAATTTGTGCTCTGCATTTTACACACACACACACACACACACACACACACACACACACACACACACACACACACACACACTGTGAACATACACCCGGAGCAGTAGGCAGCCTTTTTTGCTGACAATGCCCCTGTGCACAAAGCAAGTTCACTGGAACACCGACTGAACCCCAGACCTCCTCACCAACATCAGACATTGGTGCCTGACCTCACTAATGCTCTAGTAGCTGAATGAACACAAATCCCCCCCACACACGTGCCCAAATCTAGTGGAAAGTCTTCCCAGAAGAGTGGAGCTTATTATACCAGAGGGGAATAAATCTGTAATGTTCAACAAGCGCAGCTGTCCATACAATTCTTTTGGTCGTGTATTGTAGGGCTAAAAATACTTTTTTAAGCATTGGGTTGGAGGGATAAACTCCACTCTGGCAACCCGGGGGAGAAGAGAGACACACAACAGTCTCGAGTCTCACATCTCTGAAGCTCAGCAGAAGTGTGTGTGTGTTTAGGGAGTAGTAAGACGCGCCACCAAGAAAATGAGCAGTAAGCCTGTTCTTCGCTTCCAAAGGACTTCACAAGTACCGGAAAGACAATAGTATGAAATATCGCGGGTCAGAAACAGATCGGCTGAAGAGTTGCTGAACAAAGAGCAGCAGCAGGAGCAGCAGCAGGAGCAGTGGTGGTGGTGGTGGTGTAATGGCTACCCGCGCACAGAGGCGAGTCTCTCCGAGCATGAAGCAGGAGCAGCAGGACGACGACTCGGACACCGAGGAGACTCCCCTCGGGCTCGGACTGAAGAAACCAGACGGGAGAGAGCCGCAGATCATCCACAGCGGTCATTTCATGGTTTCGACTCCTCACATCGAGCATCCGCCGAAGAAAGGCTACGACTTCGACACTGTTAATAAACAAACTTGTCAGACTTATCACTTCGGCAAGGCGAGCGCATCGCATCTCTCCATCGACGCGTCGCTCACCAAACTGTTCGAGTGCATGACCCTGGCGTACAGGCGAGTCCACAGCTCCTCTTCACCCAAACAGCTTCTCTTAAACAACCCAAACAGCTTCTCTTAAACAACCCAAACAGCTCCTCTTAAACAACCCAAACAGCTCTGCTAGGAAATGAAACTCCTGAGGATGTCTGTAAAACCGGATTAAATTTCATCCACACACATGACTAGCCAAACTAGCTAGCCTCACCCCTGATACTGTTCTGTCTAATAAGCTGGAAAAGCCTACGTTATGAGTACATTTCCCCTTTCCCCCTTAACAAATAAGCAGTTTTGTATCCGGTGTGGAGTTAGTTGTAAAGCTAGCTGTCTCTGCTAGCTAACGCTAACCTTTCCTTCAACTCGAGAGTGACGCACGAGCGCCATGCTAACGTGCCAATGCTTAATTAAGCATAAGTAAATGAACAAAGCGAGTTGTGCAGTGTTTCTTCTGGAGACTTCACCACAAAAATTATATAACTAGTTATTTACTAGGCTCTTTCTGACCTCTCACATTCATAGCTAGCTAATTTCCTTAGCATATGAGCATGTGATATAAACAGTGCTCTTCTCTTCTGTTTGTTGACGCTTGGAGTTGAGTTTTGTTTACTTCTTTATTATCTTTACTTCTTTATTATCTTTACTTCATAGCAGCTGGTCTTGTAGTTTGATTAACATTCAGTGCTAACATAAAAGATTATTAGGCTTGTGTGTAATTAAAGTTCATTATGCAGAGCAAAATTATAATAATAATAATAATAATAATAATAATAATAATAATTCAAGGGTATTGGTGGGTGTGCCAGCATTATACAGTTTTAATTTTTTTATTGATTTATTTTATTGTTGATGAGAGAGGTCAGAGGAGAAAGCTAGAGCTGGTTCAAGCTGTGAGGATAACACACATAACCACTCTTTAAAAACCACTCTGTGCGACCGTGGTGAGCAGAAAAGCAGCTCAGAACGCACAAAATGTCAAACCTTGAGGTGGATAGGCTGCAAGAGCCGAATCATATCAGCCAAGAACAGGAATCTGAGGCCACACTGGGCACAGGTTCACTCAAGCTGGACAGCTGAACATTGGAAAAAACAATCCCCCCCCCCCAGTTGTCAGCTGCACAGTTTTTCACGTATTCAGCATTATTCCTATTTTGCCTCTATGTGTCCGTGGTTCCTTTAATGGGCTCCCAGTGAAGACATGATGCAGCACCAAAGCATCCATGGTTCAGTGATTACTGGAAGCTGCTTTTGTGAATTTAAACTGTTGTTCAAAAAAAACGTTTGAACAACATTTCATAGGACGACGAAAATGCTTTCAGAAACATCGTTGCTCTTTTCCTCTAGCACTCCTTAAAACAAAATTACGCACAAGCTTTAAACTCACACGTGGTCCCAAATTTAAACATTTATATAAGGCTCTAAAAATAATAGCTTTAAAAGTAAACTCTGAGCTGCGCTTATGAAAGTCGGCAGTTTTGCAATTTATTAAATATGCATATTTTTCATAACAAAAAATGGTGTCAAGTGTGAATCGTGAGCCCAAAAAAAATCTGGATTCAGATTTAATCAGGAATCGTGGAGCACTGAACTGTACTGACATTTTTATGAGTGAAGGGATATATCGTATACAAAACACAAAAAGTACTAATTTGGGTGGAAAACCCTTATAAAATCATTCCTCTGATATTGCTTTATAAAACACACAGACATACCCCGACACACCCACATTCCTTTAGATGTGTGTTTTTATAGTCGATATGCTGTACAGCTCTTTATGACAGGAACTCGTCATGTGAATTTGTTGTTGACTTCACGTGAGCTGTTTTATCGGGTAAATGAAGCTACGTCTATATAACTATATAATATAACTGTAGTCCCCATGTAGTTGTGTGTTCATTTTAAAATCTCGTCATATTTTTGTGTGTGTGTGGGCGTGTATGATGAAAAAAACTAAGCTCTCTGATTATGTTATGACATTGTGCTAGAGAATGGAAAGTTGGCCGTTTGTGCTGTAGAGGAAACATATGCGCAAACACTCACACTTGCAATTTATCATGTGACAGGAGATGCATGGCAGGGAGACCGGCTAAGACTGGAAGAAGAGTTCAGGAAAAGAAAAAAAAAAAACAACATGCACAAGGACAAGTGTAGAGAACTGATTTTTTGTAAAGGAAAATTAGATGCTGTCTTTATCTGGTGTGTAAAAGTAGACATAAGCAGTTAAATTAGTGCTTTGGGAATGGACTAGTTAAAGGTCTAAACGTCTCGCATGAGCAGGTGAACAATAATGGAATTGTCACATTATTAATTTGATATGTTTACTGCCCAAGTGCTTAAATAAAATGGGTCAGATTTCATCAGTAAAGACAAGTATTCAGGTATAACCATGTTCACTGGTGCAAGATAACGTGTCAATGTTTTAGGCAGTCAAGGAAAAACCTTTTTTTTTTAATGGTGTGTTGCATGCTGTTGTTTTATCACCATCAGTGGGAGATTGGTGTCCCCAAAGTGGAAAAACTTCAAAGGCCTGAAACTTCTTTGGAGAGACAAGATTCGCCTCAACAATGCCATCTGGAGGGCTTGGTACATTCAGTGTAAGGACCAGTGACCGCACATTAACACCTGTCCTGATTTGTCTTATCATCGCTCTGATCATTGCTTCTCATGAATTCATTTTGTGCAGATGTGGAGAAAAGAGAGAACCCAGTCTGCCATTTTGTTACGCCTTTGGATGGGACCATGGATTCAGGAGTCCATCGACCTGCAGAGGTGAGACAGAGGGATCTAGATTTACATCTGATTACATCTGTACAGCTGCTTTGAGACAGTGTCTATTGTTAAAAGTACTATACAAAAGAAATGTAATTGAATTCTTGAGGAAGCTTGATAATGGCTAGCTTTAAAAACTTGGTCTTGCAACAAACTCAGTAGTGCATTTAGTTATACATTTAATAAGAGCTTCCCAACCACTGATGATAATTCCAGATGTAAATTAGAAGGTATTGAGGCAGGTACATGTGGTTGGTGTAGAGGACAGAATCTAGGTGTAGATCTTGTTGTCCCCAGTGGGACTAAACTCTTGGGATTATGATTGGATGTCTTATGATGTCTTGTGGCTGTTCTTCTTATTGAAGAAGTCATTTCTAAGATACTGTGTTAAGTAAAGAAGCAATATTGTTCATTCATTCATTCATTCATTCATCTAAGGTAACCACTTTTTCCTGGTCAGACTTGTGGTGAGTCCAGAGTCTGGAAAACATCCTGGCTGGGACACCAGTTCATCCATGCATACACACATTCACACACTCATTGAGAACTAGGGACGATTTAGCGTAACTATGCATGTGTAAGGACATTTAGATTTTATGCAGCACTGTAAAATGCTGCTTTACATATGATGCTGGACAATTAACATTATGCAAAATAAAAATATCTAGGGCAGAATTGGCACACCTTTATGCAATTACACTGTTTGGGAAAGGACAGAGATGAAACCTGTGAGAACCCACAGTCTAATGAGCGTCAGCGTTCAGGGAGGGGAACCGAATCTTGTCCCCATACAGTTCTCACGTCTATGCTCTGCAATTGTAGAACGTATGCTTACAGTGGTTTTACTTCTCACTGACCCATTCTGGTTTTGACAAATAGATATTTACTTTGTAGATGTAATTGCTCTTAACCACGAGAAGTCAACAATGTTATTATCATCACGTGTCTTCTAAGGCAATAGCTACAGAAGGAAAATACTGGAAGAGAAGAATCGAAATTGTTCTACGAGAGTACCATAAATGGAGGACATACTTCAAGAAAAGGGTAGGTCACCTTTTTAACTTTAATTTGAGTTTGTGATCAGGTTTTTTTTGTTTGTTTTTTTAACGGTCCTAGGTAGGCCTCACGTAGCCAGGAACCTGAATTTTTGTTGCACAGGAGATCTATGAGATTCTGGACCTGGTGTCAAAACCCCAATGAGCTGTAGTGACTTAGACACTGGGTTTTGGACAAAAACATCCTTCCTCCAATGTTTTAGCATTGTAAAAAAAAAAAAAATAAATAAATTAAATAAATAAATATATATAGGTGTATATACTGTAGTACGAAATAGTGTCGAATGCTGATTACATGACTGTTTTATGTCTGATCTTCACAAATAAATAACGTTATTTAATCTTATTAATTGTATAATTTCCCAGTTACAGAAGCACAAAGATGATGATCTTTCCAGCCTTCTCAAGGTAACTCTTAATTTTGTGCAATTCATATGGAAGCTTTGCATTGCCAAGATGCCTGGTTCTGTGTGTTGCTCTTCATGCAGTGTACACTAATAGCCCCGCATTAATATTACATGTCATATGTGTTGGTTTCCACTACATTATTATGCACTATATATTGTAATCTTGTACAATACTAGCAACTCTTGTATAACAGTATTGTACTGCCTGGTGTAATGTACATGAAACTGCCGTGGGACTAATAGCATCCACAATGCAAGCTGAAAAGACCAAGATGAAAATGTATTATCTCATATTTTTCACTCTGTGACCGTGTAATGCTAGCATTATTTGTATGAAGTGTGTTGCTGGCATTGTATGGCAAACAGTTTTGACTAATCAAATCTAAAAATGCTAATTAGTGCTTCTGTTGAGTACATTTTCTGTAGCACAGAAGCAGAACAATAACGTGTGCAGAAAAATGTAAAGTGTAAGCTGAAACATTTGACCTACAGTGGGGTCCAAAAGTCTGAGAGGACTGGTGAAAATATTTCTGCCTAGTTTAGTGCAATTTAGTGCAACAATTTTCTTTACAAAATATATTACAGTAGAATCTTGGAAATATTTACTCAAATTTCCGAGTTGCTTAGTATTTGCTTTGCATCCTTGTGGCTTTAATGACAGATTTAAATAGGAACCTAGAAATAGTGCAGAATATTAAATATTCAATATATTGAACATTTACTTTCTTTGAAATATTTCAATCCCAGATTTTCAGTGTGATCTCAGACTCTTGTGCCCCATTGTATATTTACTATAGAACATGAAATCCTCCCCATTTCAAAAGCTCTTCATGTCCGCCGGATGTATTTTGCCTGCACTAACCTTGTTTGTCCACTAACCTGGCCTGCACTGTTGCATTTTTGCCCTCACAAAGGGGGCAGAGGAGCAGTTCTCGCTGTTTGGTGAAGTGCATCCCGACATCCTTCGTATGCCCTTCTGCCAGGATGATGAGGCAGCGGGGTGCACACGCCGCAGCTCCCGCAGGAGCTGGGACTCTCCCATACCAATGGAGATGGACCCCATCTTCGACATGGATGTGCTCATGTCCGAGTTCTCCGACACGCTCTTCTCTACGCTTTCTTCTCACCAGCCCATCGCTTGGCCTAATCCCAGAGAGATCGGTAAGACTGCAGTAACAAGAGTGCGTAGAATCCGCTGAGCTTCTCCGCATGGTGGACATATGACATAATACAGATAAAGCTAACCTTTTGTAATGCTTTTGTAAGGATTGTAATTGATTCTTCTCATTACTCCCAGCACATGCAGGCAATGCAGACATGATCCAGCCTGGCCTCATCCCGCTGCAGCCCAACTTGGACTTCATGGACACTTTCGAGCCTCTGCAAGGTTAAATCATATCACATTTAACTTGGTCACTCACTTGGATGTTTTTTTTTTTTTTTGCTGATTTGTTGGTGAATGATTGACCAGGATAGAGATTATAGGCTTGCTTTACCTGCACAGAAGGAACAATATACAGTTTATCAAACCCATAAGCTAGCTTCGATTCCATGAATCTTGGTGTCTGATGTGATCAGAGCGCACCGTTAGTAGTTATTGAGTGACTTTTGATGGTTAGAAATAGGGTTATAACGCTTGTTTTGAAAATGCAGGCATTAGAGGGTCAGCCTGGGCATGTCCAGATGTCATTTCAGATAAGACTTGGGGTCTTGTTGAATCTGTACTCAAGGCTAACATTAAGCAGCATTCCCACCTCACTGTCAGCGCACACACAGAAATCCTCGTGTTTGTCATTTGCCATTGTAGAACTTTTGGCCATGTTGTTTGTTTTTCTCCTTCTGTATAACGCTCAATACTCAGCCCTCGACGTTTTCGACGTCACAGTTTAGAACGTACTATCAGTGTGCTGCAGTGCTCATGTGACGTAATGTAATTGGCTGTCATAAATTTATCTACTGTGAATTTGTACAACACATTTCTTGCGTTGTTGTATCGTAGTAAGAAATCTCTGTAATATTGGAGACATTTAATGTCACCTGAACATCACCAAGATTTCGAGGGTTCTTATCTTATGTACCAAAAGCTATGATATTCAGTTAAGTATATCAGTAGTTCATGGCATAGCCCAGCACTCACTCTGTTTGTTTATGCTAAATAAAAGAACTATTTCCTGCTTTTGTACTAAATCTCCAACTTACACAGCTTTATACTTCACATTACTTATCACTACAGACTTCTAATTAGATCACACGGCGTCTGGCTAATGTAGTTTATAATTATGGATGTATTAGCGCCTCATTATTTCACTGAGTCCTTCCTTGTTTTCTCCTCTTAACCAGATCTGTTTCACACCCTGCGTCAGCCCTTCTACCCCACCACCTCACCCACTGCCCCAACCACCACTCCCTTATCCAACAGCAGTAGCAGCACCCAAACACAGGTACCAGTGCTGCTCCAGATCCACACACTTTTACACACAACTAGTTCCCGTCCTTATGTTTACAGTTAAAGGTGGCATACCAGGCTCTAAAACAGGGGTGTCGAACTCTCTCGGTTTTTACATTCTCTTAAGTCTCTCTAATACCTGTGTAGATACATACTCTCCTGCTACTATAACTACTGAGATCTATAATTCCTTGAGACTATTCATTGTGTTAGATGGGTAATAGTAGAATAGTTTAAGTAAATATACATGTGTATCAGCTTCAGCTTGTATAATTATGAACGTGTATACTGACAGGTACACGTGTAACAGTATTAGTGTAACTGCATTTGTATAAAGGAGCTAGATTTCCTTTAGACCCTTTCTTTCCGAGTGTTTATATCAAGATGCGCGTGACATATAATAGGTACATAAGAAATAGTGCATAAATCCTCAGTGATTACATTATCGATGCCTAAATACTTCACAGATATTTGACACACTTATATAATATACAGTGGGACCACACTCTTTACAAGTGCTCTAACCTTAACTTGTTTTAGTTGGCGCTTGAAATTGTAAACCATTTTAATATAAGAGAAGGATTGACACAAATTTGGAGTGGATCAGCTGCCAAGTATAATGCATTGAGAAATGCTGTGTTGACTGTGGTTTTTGTTCACTCTTTTGATGGTATATTTCTCTTCCCAGACTTCGTTGTTATCTCCAATTAACTTGCCCACAGAACTGGCCATCTCACTGGCCGCAAGTCCTCCTACAATACCCAGTGAAGACAGCTCTGTAGGCCGTGCCTACCAACAGGACTACATGCCACTTTTCACAGAACAAATACCACCCTCGGCCCCCGTCATGCCACCCCCAGCCCCCCTCCCTCCTCCGCCCTCTCATTCCCTGCAGTGCCCGGCTGTTGGCGCTGTCCCTAGGAGCTCGTCTCCGTCCACGGTCACACAGATTGGCCGTTCCTCAGTGACATCCAGCACCACTGCCACTCACAGGTCAACCTTTGCCCTTTCACCCAGGCCTTCTCGTCAAGACCAGTCTCTCCCATGTATCTCTTTGCCCCCCCAGCCTCAGAGCTTTGCCCTGCCACGACCCATCCAGCCTGCTGGCTCTGGTAAAAAGAGCCGCCATGTACCCATAGTCCCTGCTACTGCAGTTCCATCACCTCACCTCATACTGACAGGTGAGAGCCTTTTTCCCCACCATGTTCAAAATATACAGTATATACGCTATTTTATTGAGTGTTTATTAGGTCTTATATTACAGTTTATCAATTCTAATCAATTCTATAATCTCAATTCTATTTCTGTCGCTCTTATTTCACTCTGCTCACATATGCACACACGGGCACACACACTGTGCTGCTCAGCTCTCTCTCTCTC
Organism: Pangasius elongatus; assembly: GCA_033441825.1. Lineage (NCBI taxonomy): Eukaryota > Metazoa > Chordata > Actinopteri > Siluriformes > Pangasiidae > Pangasius > Pangasius elongatus. The sequence goes on from JAKKZN010000024.1 coordinate 3,539,234, forward strand.
TCTCTCTCTCTCTCTCTCTCTCTCTCTCTCTCTCTCTCTCCCATGGCTCTCGTCTCTCCCCCTTTTATCCTTGCTGCCGCTCACTGAAACGCAGAACTTGTTAGCAGAATCCCGCACAGGTGTAGGCTCTTACCACTAGGGTTAGGGCCCTCCAACCACAAACTGCTGCTCGACCACGCCTGTGCCTCCACACACTCTCTCCATGAGGATAATTTTTTGGAGAATATACAGAGAATGAAAGTATACACTGCCTTGATCACTGAATTTAAATTAGATACATAAGGAGGTTGTCATATGTCATCATGCTGTAATGCCCCCATGATGGTAAAATTCAGTTAACCAATGATTATAAACAGTAAACATTTTTAGAAAGATATGAATTTTTTTTTGCAACCCATAGTAGCGCTAATTTGTGAAGCTTAAATGCTAGATATGCAGCCTGTTAGGCTGTGTTTATTGAGCGTGTTCAGTGTGTGTCCAATAGAAACAGCATATGGTCATGTACAGTCGTGGCCAAAAGTTTTGAGAATGACACAAAAATTAGTTTTCACAAAGTTTGCTGCTAAACTGCTTTTAGATCTTTGTTTCAGTTGTTTCTGTGATGTACTGAAATATA
>JAKKZN010000024.1:3553113-3564045 GCA_033441825.1 Pangasius elongatus
TGAAAATGGAGGTACTTTGCTGAAAATGGCTGTAATTCCTAAATGGTAAATGCCATATTTTTGTGGAACCTCTTAATTTAATTTCAAATCCATTGTGGTGGAGTATAAAGGCAAAATCACAAAAACTCGGACCTGACTGCATATATATATATATATATATATAATGTTAATGCTAATAATGCTAATGATACCGAATGGAATTTTGTTAAACACTATTTATGTAAGTACAGAGCAGCAATATTCAGAATATTTTATCAGTGTTATTTTTGAAGTTGCATAGGTATGGGCAATAGGAAGAATATGCGTAAAAAATGTTCACTGATTCATGATATGGAAAGGAACAGATCTTGTCTACAAAGCTAAAACTTCCCCATTCTTATTAAAGCATCACGCTGAGATAAGAGTGATCTGTCAGGCATAACGGCATTAGTATTAATGTTAAGCAATATAGTGTTAATCAGCACTCTGCCAGCAAACATCAAGTGTGGGGGAATTTAAACACCTCACTTCATGTGCACAAATGAGCTTGCACAAATGAGAGTCTTTTGGTTTTATACCTAAAGCTTTCACCAAAAAGGGAGGCAATATCAAAGACCAGCCTTGTTGTTGCACTGAAGTACATTAACAATTTTTATAAGTGACATTTACCGGTAAAATCACATTTTACAATATATTTGTTGATTCCTTTGTACAATGCATGTCAGTGTACTTACTTGTAATGTTCTTTGTTTCTAGATGAATTCAAGAATTTCACCACTGCCCCTGGTTTTTCAAAACCGCAAAGCACGTTGTTAAACAGCAATAAATGAGAGATTAACACACGTTCCCTTGAATCATTTAAAGAAATGTCGAAGTAATATTTCACAACATTTTGCAGTTCACTGGCTAAGAAAATCTGGCTCAGCACTACATGGATGGCACAAGCGAACTGGCCCTATATGACCTCATATAACATTAAGCAAACTAAGAAACTGAATAACATCCCAAACGTAATAAAAAAAAATCCTTACTAATAGGCTAGGTAAAGGATGTTGATCCCTTGTGTTTATAGCTTAAAAACATTTCAGGTTATGTGAGCCATAGTTGTGTCCAGTATGTTGCATAAGATTAATTTTAATAGCCAAGATCTTTAGTATTTCAGCCCTATTGAAATTTGCATGCTAAAATGTGGGTATGTTTTACATATATAAATTAACTGACATGTTGATTGTTACAAGAAAATAGCTAGAAAAAAAAATTACTCTGAAAGCAATAATGAAGAATTGAATGTTAACAACCTGTCTGTAAATGTGCAGAGGAGGCCGGTGATAATTGTAATTTTTCTTTTTTTTTTTTAAATAACATTTCTGTGTGTAAGCTTGAGCATTCAAAAAAAGGTAAAAAAAAAAAAAAAAAAAAGGTATCTGTATGTGTGTGCATATTACATATTCTAGTGGTTATCTCTGTATCACAAACAAACAATGAAGGTTTTAGTGGAGAAATGTTTATAATTTACCCCATACTATGAATTAATTGCAACATAGACTGGTGGATTAAATGTAATTTAATGACATTTCATTCAACATTTCAAAATATTCAACATTTGAATTGTGTGTGTGTTTGAGTGTGTGAGACATTTGACAACTCAAATAATGTTACAACTAACCCAGACTGTGGTAGTCATGAACAAGCTTACCTCACAGCTAACAGCAGCAGCACTGGCACTTACAACTTGCGTGAACAATATTTACATAGATACATAATAAACATTATTTAAATTTGAATAATTTGATGACAAAGAAGTCAATGCTATCACTTTAAAATGTTTTTTTCCCCCTTTATAAAATTTCCCAAATTTCCCCTTGGGGATCCATAAAGTACTCTCTATCTATCGATAAATCTGGCTGTGTTTGCTACAGGATGCTGCTCACATGTAGAATACGGTCTAAACTGAACATGTGGAGAGTGAATGATGTGAATGATGATTGGTAGCTAGTTTGTGAGTTGAGAAATCGATAGTACGATCCAGTGTTACAACCATCCCCAGTCTCCCCGACTTCTTTTGCCCGCACAAACAAACAAAGGAAGTCTGTGGGTTGCGATCCACAAAGGTTTGTAAGTGATGCAGTGAATGTTATATAGATATATAGATATAGATTTCTCAAATCTTTTGCAGCCTTTAGTGGTAAAATACATTTCACAGACTTCTTCTGAACATAATCCATCTATTCAAACATTAGCCTCATTATTTAAAGGTGTACAATAACATTTTGGCTATTTATTTCTGCTTTGGTGTAAAAAATGTTGTTGTTTTTTTAAATTCCTGAACTTACCACTCACAGAACACATTTTTATTTAAAATTCTCATTATATTCAAGTTGCCAGTATTTATGGACTGAGTGGTTTTTAAGTTACTGAGGTCTGGATTAACCCAAGTGACCAGTCAAGAACTCAATAATAAATATAGTAGCTCTGATAATGGTAAGTTAATGTTAACAAAATGAAAAAAAAAAACAAAACATTTTAATCATTTGGCTGTGCTGCATCAACTTCAAGAGAGCCCTGGACCTCGCTTTCAGAAATACTGATCTACACTGCAAAAAATGATGTAAATATTTTGAATATTCAATTTTATTCATTTTATTTGTATAGCGCCTTTAACAATGGACATTTGTCACAAAGCTGCTTTGCAGAAATAAATACATTCATATTAAATTAAATCAAAATAAATTGTAAATCTGTGAATGTATCCCTAATGAGCAAGGAAAAACTCCCTAGGAGTTCTCTGAATTTGGGTGAATGTATCTAATATTTGTTATTATGAGATTTATAATAATCAAATGCAAGATTATTCAGCTTTCTTATTCTACAGAGAGATAATTTTGCTTCTTTCGAGAATGTCAGGCAGCAGAAATGGCAGCAGTGGCAGGAAGTGCTTTATTTTTAAAATGGCAGGCAAACAATTCCAAATTGTATATAATATCGTGGTCAGAAACAGGCAGAAGGTCAGGTGATCAACAAACCGTTTCAAGGGCAAAAACCGGAATTGAAAAACAGGATACAAATCAGAAGGGTCAGTAACCAGATAAGCTTTTGAAGGAAGACAAGGCTTGGTATGTCAGGTGAAGAGGTCACCACTGAGCGATACTTCATATCGAGTGACTGTTTTATGTGTGCTTATATGATATATATGTGCTTATATAGTCCAGGGGCCTCATTTATGAAGAGTGTGTATGCACAAAAAATGGTCTGGAATGTGTATACGCATCTTGCCATGCAGAAGCTGTGATTTATAAAGAAATACTTGCGTAGAGCCATCTCTAACATTTTAGAAACAGTGGGAAATTAATGAAATTCTTATGAAATTGAATAAATTTTAGCAACACCCTGTGAATATGTAGAGAATTACAGCTAAATGTGCAAGTCATCTCTTTCACACATTACACTTCATATCGTATGATGCAGCTCCATAACAACTGCATATAATCTACTTGGACATGAGAAACCTTCAAGCATAGGAGCATTTTTATGAGTTTATTTATTTGTGTAGACTGGTTAATTAGTTTGTTTCTATGTATTGACGTTTATTACTCCAATTAACTATTTGTAGTGTACAGTTTGTTTAATCCCCTCTATGAATGAAATAGTGTCTTGTTATTTATTCATATTAATTGTGGGTAATTACAGGCTGCTGACAACTATGAGTAATTTCACGCATTTGCAGATCTATTAATAGGCTATAAGACAATGTTTTTTTTGGTATTGTTAAAAGACCACTCCAATGGAGCAATCAGGCAAGAACGTGTTTTCATGGGTTTACACCACAAAGATTTTCTTGCCATGACGACTAATGAGCCAAATTAAGCTTCCAAGATCCATTCTCTTGGAGCTATGTGCTGAGTTGTCCCAAAGTTTAGATATCCCAGCCATGATTGAGCTCCATCATGTCAGCTGTATTGGATGGCATAATTATATTGACAAGCAGGTACATCAGAGTTCCTTACAATGGACGAACAGGCCAACATTAAAGCATAATTTGCAACAATGTCCAGTTTCCCTAATGTAATCAGAGCAAACGACTGGACTCATATTGCTATAAGGGTGCCTAGAGAATTTCGTCAATTGAAAGCAGTTTAATTCTATAAATGAGCAAGCTGGGGTCTCTGGTGGACTAGTGGTTAGGCCACACCACTCTCACTGCTGTGGCCTGGGTTCAATTCCCGGCTAGGGAACCAACCCCAGCCACTGGGATTGTGTACAACATTGCGCACTCAGTGCCGGTCCAAAGCCCGGAAAAATTGTGGCGACCCCTAACGGGAGCAGCCGAAAGAGAATTATATTTAGATGAACAAGCTATTTTTGTTACCAAACCCACATAGTGCAGAAAAGAGATGCTACAATGATATGCTTTCTCTCGCACATTCAGACTGCATTAGTGGCCTGCTTAAAGGGTGATGGCATTGGCTATATGCGACAGGAGGGAGACTGCTATACCAACCAGAAAAAGTATCGATGTGTTATTTTTCTGTAGCCATGCATGACTTTAATGTCCCTGGAGTACCATACTCAGTTGCCAAGTTGGTACTGGGGGGTTTCACCATGCCTGTTCAGTCACTGGTGTGTGCTCTCCAACACTTCACACAATTCACCCTACCTGAACCATTTATCCACTTTGGGGGAATCTCTGTAGTTGGCGTACCATGGGAACAATGGGGGCTGGTAGGGGAGGACACATTGGAACAGGGTGAGCTGAGTTAAAAATGATTTTGGATTTTTCAAAAGCTGAGGGCAGTTTTGGTAGTGGGATCAGGAGTAGGCAGCTGGAGATTCTGTCTATGATGACCATGATGACAGTGTTATCTTGGTAACCTGGGAGGTCAGTGATGAATTCATCTGCCATGTGTAACTATGGTGTGGTGTTGGAGCAGGCTATTTCTTGGTCACTGTCCCACATAAGTGCACCTATGAAGCATGACTGTGGGAGAATTAGTTCCTCACTCAGTTCTTGTATTGTTGGTAGGCTGCTTTGAACACTGGCTTGTTCCATCTACTGTTGGGAGACAAGTGTTCTACATTTGCACTTTTTGAAAGGCAGGAGCTGCTTTCCCAGCTCCTTGGGAGATCCTTGCCCTTAGATGAATACTTTGAGTTCAGGGAAGCCATAAGAGTTCAACATGACCAGAATTCTGTAGCCCAGATTGGTGCTTTGTCTGTGAGCAGGTTGATAAACTGGGTGATTTTTTGGGTTGCTTGGAAACTCCATCTTGACCAGAGAAATATAGGGAGCATTGAAGCAAGAAACCTTTACATAGGGCTGGGTCTCCAGAGTACTTGACCAGGCATGAACAATAAGCAGATAAACTTGCATGGGAAAACAAGGCTTGGTATGCCAGTTGAACAGTTCATCACTGAGTGATACTTTGTGTTGAGTGACTGTTTGGTGTGTGCTTATATAGTAGTTGTGTGTAACAGTGACCAAGTGTGTTAGATCAGTAATCAGGAGAGCTTGAGGCAGTCTCAGTACTTTTCGTTTGTGGTTCCTTTTAGGGGGTGATCTGAGATCATTTGGAGTGTTCACATGTACACATTATATCAGCCCGAGAGCGATGTACCAAATCAAAAAATAAAACCATAATATTTCATGCATGGAAAGAGAGATGAGTGACCACTTTGGAATGTCTATTCAATGGCAGCTTCTCCATGACCTTCGACCAGCTGCAAGAGAAATATAACTTACTTTACCACTGTTTTTCAATACCATCAACTGAAAGAAATCATGAAAAAAAAATATATTTCCACAATTTTTAATCTTGTTCCCCTGAGCTCCATGAGGAACTCAGTCAAATCAAGAAATGTATCACAAATACATAAAATCCTATTAAATCATGATGACACAGCATCCTTCCCAATGCAGTTCCACTATGCAGGTTTCTCTTGTTAGTTCAGACAACTTTGGTGTTAGCTGTATGTATGGGTCATTAGTTGCACACTTCTACCTGAAAGTGCTGTCCAAACAATGGTTAGTTCAATAGACGGAGTTGTTAATGATGTTCAAAGCCAAGTGTGAGAGGCAGTACTCAGGACTTTCTTCCGGAAACTAAGAATTTTGGTCAACCTGACAATACTTATTCAGTATTAAATGCAGAGGCAACAACACATACATATTATGATGAAAATGGGGAAATAGATAAACCAGAAGAATGTGACCAGAGATTGGATGTACTGTATGTAGAGATAGAACTAAAGGAGTATACAGCCTGTTTCCTGTAAATTTTCAAAAACAGTGAAGTAACAGAGAACTGCTTGCAGGACAAAACAAGTGAAAAGGGCATTTCCAGAGATATTGATATTGAGAAGGCATGCTCTGCAGATTTTACACTACTATGATGATTTTGAAATGGCAAACCCTTTAGGTTCTAGGCCGGGGGTCCAAAAATTGTCTGGTTCTATTTTATTTTAAAAACCTTCCAGCTAAGTATAACTCTGTTTTAATGAATGCATATCTTGTAGCTCTTTTATACACTGAAGATCTGAAGACATATGATTTTGATCAAATACTAAAGCCTCTTACTGATGAGCTGAAAATTTTAGAAACAAACAAAAAAAAATATTTTTTGAAAAAACATTGTTTGGCTCAGTAATTCAAGTAACAGGAGATAATATTGCTTTAATTGTGTGAAGCACATTTTCTAGATTTTGTTTGACCAGTAAAGAAGAACTACAATCTGTGTTTACGGAGGATCATTCATTACTAGTTTTGTGTTTGAAAGGGCATCATGTTGAACACTCTAAGGTGTCAAATGAAAGTCTTTCTCTTCCTTCAATATGCTGTTGGCATGATTTGCTGGATGGTGACATACAGTATGAATTTAAGCTGGGCTTTCAATATTTTGTTAAAAATCTGCACCTTTAACTAAGAACAAACAATTAACAAAAGGCTTGACAAAACAAATAAGTTTTCAGCCTAGACTTGAACACTGAGACTGTGTCTGAGTTCTGACCCCTAATTGGAAGGCTTTTCCATAACTATGGGGCTTTGTAAGAAAAATCTCTGCCCCCTGCTGTGGCTTTCATTGTTTGAGGTACTAACAAAGAGCCTGTACTTTTTGATCGAAGCATGCGTGGTGGATCATAAGAAAGCCAAAAAGTTTGTTTAGGTAGTGTGGCACAAGATGCAGTGGGCTTCTCCACGAGCTCTCTGTTTTCAAGAAAATGGGTAATATCATAATACGTGAAGAACGTACTTAATAGCCTGTAATGTAATACATTGTCTGTTACCTGCATAGATCAGCTTAACTTACTTCAGACGCTTTGATAAGCAATTCTCTAATGAGCTGTGCTTACATAGTACTGTATTGTTACATTTTGAAAAGCACTTAATGAATGTACCTTGATTATTTACATTTATGGCATTTAGCAGACACCCTTATCCAGAGCGACTTACATTTTATCTTATTTATACAACTGAGCAGTTGAGGGTTAAGGGCCTTGCACAGGGGCCCAGCAGTGGCAGCCTGTCGGTGCTGGGGATCGAACTCATGACCTTCCGATCAGAAGCCCAACGTCCTAACCACTGCCCTGAAGTGATTATCCTGAAGTGGTGCACATCTTTGAAAAATTAAAAAGTAAAATCATCTTGTGAGTCATGCTTTTTTTTTCCCTCCCAAGTAGACAAATTATACAGTTAATTGTATATCATTATATTTACATCCTATCGTATTAATACAGTAGCATCTGTAGAGTTAAGAAATTACACTGAGAGTTCATATGTAACACTGCACACCAGTGTTCAGCAAATGTAACACTGCTTAGTGTTGAGAAGTGCTAAACTTGAGCTTTCTACAGAGTCAAAATGAACTCTTTTTTAAACTGCCAACACATTTATAAGTAATAGTAATATTACAACTGGACCCATATAGACACTTTTAAACTGTTGACATTAACACTGATGGTTGTTTTGTGTATGCTGTTTTTGCTGTGTGATATTGAGTTAACCCGCAGTGCAAAGTAGCTCCCAAAAGAAAGAATGGAGTCGTTAACAAGGAACATGGACTAGACTGGCTCATAGTGTGAAGTGCTGTAGGTGTGGTAGGAGCCAGAACCAAAATTTTGTTCCGGACTTCTTACTGTACAATATAAACTTGAAAAAAAAAAATGTTGTTTTATCCTTTTTGCTTCTTATGTACAAAGTGACAAACATTTTCATGGAAATTCTCATCCAGGTACATAGAGGAACCTTCTGTTTAAGATAACACTTTAAATCATTATCTTATGAGTATGTCACACTGGGGAAAACACTAGCATTAGTCAACTATCATGGAAAAGCTTAGAATGACTCTTAGGGCAACTTTGAAAGCCACCAGTCACTAGTGAGTCCCCTTTGTTCCTCTTTTACTCGTGAACTCCTTTTTGTACATGCATGATGCAGTGTGTAGCAGGAGATATGTGAGATATATGCATATGAATAAAGAGTAGGGTCTGAAAGTCTGAGTCCTCTAATAACCACCGTTGGATTAAATAGAAATCTTTCTGAATATCTTACACACAATTTGGTTGTGCACCAAATATTTCATTCAAACTTCGATGTTCTCTTATCACAGCGAGAATGCTAGAAGTTTTTCTTTTTTTTAAGAATTTGACAAATGTTTGTTAGTTTTTCATAATTGTTGGCTATGAAGCTATTATTGGGTTAATTTGATTGCTTTGATTGTTAATAGAATAAAATTCTAGTATTACAAGTAAATTCTACACTAGCAAGTTGGGTTATAATGAAAATATTGTACCACTAGGAAGTACACTACATCAAATGAACTGCTTGAGAAAAAAAAAAAGCAAAAGAAAAGCTCTACTTGAGTGATCTGGCATATTTAGACATGGATAGACTTTAAAAGTATCAGTAATCAGAATATCAAAAGGTAAAGGAATGAAAGCCATGATAAGATCTTCACCAATATCACTTCACCGGTATCACATTCGTGTCCAGATTTTTATTGCCTTAAAATACTTCACAGTGAATTTTGAAGCATGGAAGTAAAACAGTCCTTTCCTCTGTAGAAAACACGTAACACCAAAAGCCCAATCCTGGCTCATCTGAAAAAAATAATTGAATGTTTAATTTTTTATTCTAATGTTTAATTTCATTTTAATCAATTGTAATAGGAATACATAACATATTTGACTGACAAATAATGTCATTCAGGATGCGTTCCTCAACCGACCTCTATATGAACTGCTTAGCATGCAGTGCTTCAGTGTTGCAATGTTCTCAGAGGAAGCAGCAGAGCTGATCGTCCCAGCCCTACTTAGCACTTTTGCAAATATGAGCATAAATGTCTCGTCTACTGTGTTACAGAAACATCCTGCTCTAATACATGGGAATTACACTTACATCTACAGGCACATCTTTATTCACCAAACGGCTCTGCTAAGCATTTTACACTTTGGCTCTTTGTCCAGAAAACTGAGTAATTGAGTAAACCTCCCTTGGAAAATGGATGGACACTTTTGAATTTAAACATTTATTTAAAATCAATGTGACATATTTTAATAGCCTTAATTAACTAAATGATTTATAAAACCGTAACTGTCTCAGAAAAACAAACATGACATAAATGTTTAAATATACAGATCTTAAAGTAATGAGATGGAAATTAATCTTCTATTATGTCTTGAGCTGGATTAATAAGGGCAATAAGAAAATTTGGCATTTCTAAAGTGATACTAGTTTCAGTATGCAGTAAATTCACTCTTACAGCACCTCCATCAGGCCCGGTTTCTAATGCAAGCACAAGAAGTGATGGAAGACAGTCATGTAACTGACACAATCATTTAAGTCTTGTTTTATTATTCAGTCATTCTTCATAAAGAATATTATTCAGTAGCTATAGAGGAACTAGCACACAGTTACAAGAGTAAGAAATGTGCAGTCAGTCTGGGAAGCTCCTGGGACCTTTATGGAGTAAAGCTGTATACTTGGAGATCACAATTAAAACTGGTCATAAAGGCTCATAAAACCTGAAAAGTCACAGTGACATTTGGAGAGGAAAGCGCTGTGGTCCTGGAAAGAAAAAGAAAATTGAGCAAGCCAAGGCCACATTAGTAAGATTGCTGAGGAAAATAGAAGCCACTGTTGATCCAAAACTGCATGAAAAAAGATTCAGTGAGTAATAAGCAACATAATTAACCCCAAAAAAATGATATGCACACATTAATACTAGATTCAAAACACACAAGGGCATGCCCATTATATAAATTACTTGTTAAAACTTTATTTAATCCAAAACAAAATAATCATGTAGTTCAGAGAACTGAAAAAAAAACTCCCATTGGAAGTTGAGCATATTAATCTTACTGAGATAGTTTGACCACATGTTAATAAAACCAATGATAAATGAAAGTGTTTAACAGTAGATATTAAATTGTCACCTTTGTTCTTTTGCAGTGAGAGGAAAATGGAAGGTTCATTCAGTATGTAACTGTGGTTTGTCGTAGCAAATACTTCTACAAACCAGAATAAGGAAAATGAGTTACACAGACAAGGGGTTCTGGATGCCAAAAATCTATGGACTTTATTGAATCAGACAACAAAGCCGAGATGGTCTGCAGGGCATCTGATTTACATAATCGTGGCCCATGCTTTTATACAATTCTAAAACAATGATCTAATTGAAGGGGGTTTTCTCTTCTTTCTCTTTATCGCACACCTGCCACTCGCCCCACNTTGTGTAAAGCTGCTTTGAGGCAATGACATTGTAAAAAAGCGCTATACAAATAAACTGAATTGAATTGAATTGAAGAGGTTTTTCTCTTCTTTCTCTTTATCGCACACCTGCTACTCGCCCCACTTATTTCATTTTCCCCTTATCTTAGTTTTAAGCATGGTGGGAGTTCAATCAGATTTATGTCTTCAAAAACAACATTAGCTTTCACCTTTAAAGAAGACTCCCTCTACGA
>JAKKZN010000024.1:3564474-3582883 GCA_033441825.1 Pangasius elongatus
CCTAGAACAGAATGCACCATCTAAACAATCATAATGGTGCTGTATCTTTGGAACTATGATTTTATATGGTTGGACTGTGCTTATAGCACTATTAGTTGTCCAGATAATTTCCCCTTATCTTAGTTTTAACCATGGTGGTAGGTTCTGCTACCATGTTTTCTTCCAAGTGCTCATTTCCTTGCCAAGTACAAATAGCAAAGTTTGTAGCTGCCTCATGACCACTCCATGTGGCTATAAAACAACCTCACTAAATTGCATGCTCATCCTCTGGCCATTCTCATCACCCTGAGTGATCCAGGTGGTCCTCCACGTAGTCGTAGAATCATGGTTACATACTGTACATAATCTTCTATCCTTCTTCCTTATGCTCTGGAGTTTTGTTTAGTTTATGCACTCCAAGTTGCAAACAAAAGGCTGTTTAATAAAAGTACTAAATAATCAGTTAGGCGTTTGTTCAACAGTTAAGTATTCGATCACTTGCATCATGCTATGAACATTAAAATGTTCCAGTGTTGGGGTACCAGTACTCCCGACCGAGCTGGGAGATCTCTCTTCCTGCTCCAGGGCCTGAGCAGATAAGCCTTCTGTCTGCTTCTCTTCCTACGCAGCAAAGGAGCTAATCATTTTTCCATGGCTCCACGTCCATGTTTGATACTCACTTCACTCCCATGTGTGACAGTGCAGAGTCATAGAGGGGTGATATTAACAGTCTCATCTAGATCATCTATAATGTCGTTGTCAGCATTATACTGTAGTTAGTGCAGGGTTCTTGGAAAAGATGCTTTGGTTCCAAATGATTTGGGTATTAATCATGTCCACCATCCAAATCCATCAAATCCTGGCCTGAAATAGAAGAGATTTTAAAACTGCAACAATTCACAAATTTATAAAATCATGAATAGTTCCCGTGCATACACAGAGCCCACACTGCTACACACTGACCCACAGCAGGACATGCGCTTTCTAGTGACACAGACAGCTGTGGCCAGAATTGTTATAAGTTAAACACTAGAATTATCGTCACCCCAGTGTGTGCATCAATGCCAATCCTTTGACACCGCAGATTTAACAATGACAAAATTAGGAACATATGGACAAATCCTAGATAAATATATTCATTCATTTATTAAAAACTTTGTGCTTTATTAAAAACATTGCATTGGTTTGATGTGCTTTACTAGCCTAATGTGGTCACTTTTATTCAACTTCAGGTAAAGAATTTAAGTTGATTGTGAGTATTCTGATCGACTTGTGAGCTACAAAATTATTGGCACCCTTCAAAAGAAAAGGCAAACATCACATTTGATTTGTATCGTGGCTTTAACAATAGAAAATGGCACAAAGCAGAATGTAATTACTATATAAAATAATCTATTGCGTAAAATAAACACACATTATTGAAATTTTCTACTTGAAAAAAATAGAGTATTTGGTCACAAAGTGACTTTTATTCTGAAATTAAAGGAGCTACAGAAACTCCTGATGTTCCGGATGTTCACACTTCAGGGTGTTGTGTCGGCATCGGCATCTCATCTTGTCTTAAGTTTTGTGACTGGCTGCTATGAGCGATTTTTATATTAAACCAGGTAAAAATAATCATTATACTCAGATGCGAGAAACGGGTAGTAGAAATAATAATTTAGGAATTGCGGTTCTTGCCCGCTATAAACTAATCAGCGGCATATCTGTGACCAGTCCACGTAGCGTTATTTTTCCAACCCGTATTCCGACAAGCGCGCTATGATTGGTTCACAGTCATCCCGCCTCCTGACTGGGATTGGCTGGTGTCTCGTGTCCTGCTCTAGGACTGGCTCTAGTTTTGTTTACAAGGTGCTTCGAGGCGGAAGTTGTGGGAATACGGTTAGGGGAAAAAGTCTCAACCTAAGCGTTAGAGCACCGGCTAACTAAAGTATGCAGTGATCTGCTTGTCTGCTTTGTCTTGTGTTGTTTAGGGAATCAGGAGCGGGGGTGGAATGACCCTCCACAGTTTTCATACGGCTTGCAGACCAACACTGGTGGACAGAAACGGAATCTTCTCAACAAGAGGGTTCCTCCACCTCAGCTCTCAGCTCAGAGTGAGTCAGATTAATCAGATTAGAGGAATTGCTTATAGATCTGAGCCTGTGCTTTTTGTGTATTTGCACAATATTGTCTGTCTGTTTAAAACTTTACAGTTATCACCCCACCACTACCACTCTCTTATCTAACCATCACTCTCTTAGCCACCACTCTTTTAACTAACCATCACTCTCTTAGCCACCACTCTTTTAACTAACCATCACTCTCTTAGCCACCACTCTCTTAGCCACCACTCTTTGAACTAACCATCACTCTCTTAACCATCACTCTTTTAACTAGCCATCACTCTCTTAACCATCACCCTCTTAACCATCACTCTTTTAACTAACCATCACTCTTTTAACTAGCCATCACTCTCTTAACCATCACTCTCTTAGCCACCACTCTTTTAACTAACCACCACTCTCTTAGCCACCACTCTTTTAACTAACCATCACTCTCTTAACCATCACTCTTTTAACTAGCCATCACTCTCTTAACCATCACCCTCTTAACCATCACTCTTTTAACTAGCCATCACTCTCTTAACCATCACCCTCTTAACCATCACTCTCTTAACTAACCATCACTCTCTTAACCATCACTCTCTTAACTAAACATCACTCTCTTAACTAACCATCACTCTCTTAACCATCACTCTCTTAACTAAACATCACTCTCTTAACTAACCATCACTCTCTTAACCATCACTCTTAACCATCACTCTTTTAACTAACCATCACTCTTTTAACTAACCATCACTCTCTTAACTTGCCATCACTCTCTTAACTAACCGTCTCTTAACCGTCACTCTTGATTGAGTTCCACTGAAGCGGGCATTTGATGTTATCCAATGAAAAGTAACTTCAGTGGTCAGGAAAATAAAACCTACTTTCACTCTTTCCTTCAGGTCATCTCATAGTGCTTTAGATATACAGGCTTGATGAAGGTTGTAAAAAAACATTGTGATTCTGTTTAGTATGGTGTTCTGTGCTCTGTTTAAGAAATATGTGAACAGTTAGTCACTAATCTAACTGCTTTCTTCTTGATAAATGACAGAACCTTAATAATAACTAAAAAATACGACGTTATTAGGATACATACTAATTGTGCAAGAGCACTTTTTAGGTCCCTAGACGCTCATCCATCCATCCATCTGTCTCCCTCTCCCCATCTTTCTTTCTTTCTTTCTGTCTTCATTTCCTTACTTCCCTTAAATTAACTCTTGACGCTCTTGACGTGTATCTGCCACATGATTGGCTGATTAGATAACTGCATGTATGTGCAGGTGTAGTTGCTTAATAAATTCTATGCATCATGGCTGTTGAAAGTCTTATCAGTAGTAATCTAAGGGGATTGGATTGAATTGAAGGGTTCATCACGCATCCATCAGTTCAGAAGCAGATGTAGTTGAGAGACGAAAAGGCTCTTTAACGAAGTGGTGAAATGATTTTAAGATTTTATTTTAGCTTATCCCTGACTTCCTACACCGTGTTTGCAGGTCCTGGATCGGGGTTACATCCCTCTCCAGCCATTAATTCAATTCCTCCAAGTAATTCAGTGCCTCCTCCTGTGGCTGGATTCACTCCATCTCCTAAGACTCACATTCCTTCAGATGGAGTAGCAGATTCACACCAGGGTTCTCCAAAGACCGAGCCTGACTCGACTGTACAAATGAAGAATGAACCAAACCTTAAAAGTGTTCAAGCACCGCTCCTCTGGGCACTTACCGCATGTCGGCAAACTGTAAAGGTAATAATATGGAAAATAGATAGAGCTAAATAAAAATAAGTAAAACTATAAAAGCATAAACCATAAAGCATAAATCATGACATAATAGCAATGCTAAAACGAACAGGAAGTGTAACAGGACCAAAAGAATGGCAGAGTGGCATCACATCTCATCTATAGCATGGTATCAGCCTCCTTTTAAAAGGAGGAACATTAACAATACTGCGCTATAAAAAAACACACACATCTGTTTTAGTTAAATAATCTGATCCAAATCGGGTCATTGACTTTTGGAAAAGTGTGAGTGTGGCTGCGTCTCATCAGATAGTTTTTAGTTTTGCCAAACTCGCTGCTTTTCATGTCTCAGTGTTGGTTAACTGAAGTAGCACTTTTCACTAGCGTTTCTACGTCTTAAGGTTTGGCGCAAATTTTTCAGATTTTTACTTAAAATGTTGGTTACGGTTGTTCACAATCAATTTTTAATGCAGGGTTTGAGTTTTGGAAATCTGACCAGGTTCTAACTTTAATGTGCATATGGCTCGGTTGGATCTGATGCTAGAGACAGCTAGCCAAACCTAGTAACTCTCATAATTGCCATACTCTTTTATCAGTTTTCTTTCAGGCCCTACATATTAAAAGACAATGCAAGTCTTGTTTTTCGTTCTTTTTTTGACATTGATAAAAGTCAGTTTTCGGGCCAGCTGTTTGGCTAAGCCTGGACTGCGCCTGTGCATTCTAGCTGATATTTCTTTAAGGAATGAGAATTGTGCATAAATGTCTGAAACTGAAGCCGTATGAGATTTATGAGCATTGAATCCGAACTTGCTTCTGTTTTTACAGAAACAGGTGTGTGATGATGTTGAGAGGCGACTGAATATATTTGAAGAGATGTGGAGAAGTGGTAAACTCTCTCTTCCGGTCAAATGTAGGATGAATGGACTTTCCCAAGGTGAGTTGTTGAAAAAAAAAGAGAAAAATCATAAGGTTGGTATGTGGATTATAACTAGCTTTACTGAGCTAGTAAATGATTTTCAGTCTTGTAAAATGCAACTTTGTCTCTTTTCTATAAAAATGCTTTCATTAAGCTTAACAGCTTTGTTCTGAATTGTGAATGACCTGCTTTTTGTACATTTACGTTACATATATTTAGTTTAGTGGTTGTTCCAAGGAATTAACATGTGTATGCTTTAGCACCTTTTCGCTTTGCCTCGGAGCTAGGAGACGAATGTAGATGAGAAAGAAAACAAAGCTTATGAGCACCATTTATTCGCTACATGCTGAGTTGATCACAAATTTACCTCAGATTTTGTCAGATTAATTTTTATTAAATGAACACTTGAACTATAAGACCTGCTGCCAATGATAAAAAGTGCATATGTAAGGAATAAAACATGTTAAGGGGTGTGCTATTATAGGAAAATAATCAACAGATGGGTGGCATGGAGCAGGCTGACGCAAAATGTTACCATATCAAAGTTGAATATTTTCCTATAACAGAATTTCTCCTATGCCACAGCTAATGCTAGCAATTATTTATTTCTTGAAGAATGATGTGTATTACTTTGTGTCCATTTATAGTTACATTTAATGTTGTGGAAAGTCTGTGAAACAAAGTAGTTCCTGTTATCACTTGTGCTATAGCAGCAAGCTTCTCTCTTTTTTAAAAAAGTTTTTCAATTTCTTGAAGTTAATAAGACTTTTGCTCATCATTACTGAGAAACTGGAAAGCACAAAGCCCTTTGTCATAAAGACTTTGCCTTGTCTGAAAACATTCGTTACAGCTTTAATTCTGGCAGTTACAAAACGCTGATACCGGAGACTTCATCTATAAATGTTAAAAAAAAAAAACACCTACTCACAGAAAACTCTGCCATATCTACAATAACACACTTTTTTATTCATTATGTTATGTGGCGCATCTGCTATCCAAATCTCTGCTTAAGTTGTTAATGAGATTTTTTTTTTTTAGAAGAAGTGTGTCAATATAAACGTGTGATTTGTCTTGCAGCTGGAACTACTGTTAGAGCTACTGTTATAGAAAATTAATCAACACCTTAATCAAACAATCATACTCAAGAATTCAACAGCGCTGCGGTGAACATTTACTTCACCTTTATGTTCTGCGTTATTTATCAGTTAGGCAATCTTAAACACTAATACTCATCAGATTATTTTAAATAGTGCATGGTTCTACTACAGCATTTCTAAAAAAAATTATATTATATTCTAGAGCACAGCATGAACATCTCACATTTTCACATTCATTTTTACACATTTTATAAAATTGACACTAAGCTGGGGTTCGGCCAGCATCCCTCGCTTATACCCAAACCATGAGTGGTTATTCAGGTGACTTTATTCATCCTAGTTTACTCTGTAATAAACTGGATCTTTACTAATTTTGCTTTAAGATGTTGTTCTTGAGAAAATTTCAATAATTGCATTTTCACTTCTGAAGATTTTTTTACTAAGCCATAATGAACAAATCTGGTCCTTGATTTAAGATCAGTTCAGCTTTCTGCAAAATGGACAAAGTAACACTTATCTGACTTTTTTTTTATTTTTTATTTTTAAAGAGCTGATTAACAAGAATTGGGACAAAGCGGATGAGATCCACCGAGCCCTGATGGTGGACTACGTTAATGAAGTGGGCCAGTGGATGGTGGGTGTCAAGCGTCTCATTGCGGAAACTCGCAACCTGAGTCCAGAGCTGCTGCCCACAGAAGTGACGACTCAAAACGAGGCCTCTGCTGATCCAGGGCAATGAGGATGTGTTTTAGGCTTTCCTCCATTTCTTCTGAGCCTTACTGATTACAGGACACTACTCTTTAAACCATTTTTCCAGAGCTGCTGTGATTATAGGAGGGAGATTTTGTGTTAATGCTGCAATACTGCGGTGATGTTAATACTGTAATAATAATAATAATAATAGTGTATGATATTCTTGTCATATTATTGCTCTTTATATCACTGATTATATGGGCAGGAAGTGAACTGAATGCGGGTTAATATCACTGAAGAATGTTATGGTTTTAATGGACTTTATGAATTTACAGATATAGTCTTATTGTGTAAGTAAAGGCAACTTTCCAAATCTACAATCTTCTCAAATTAAATTGCAATACCGCATTATGAGACAACAATGTTAAGTTTACATTTTTTTCCTATGCAACCACATCTTTCAATAATTTTTTTTTCCAAATAACTCTGTTTACTTTAAATTCCCAAACCTGTGCGTTGGGGTGGCATGACTGTTTCTACTGAATTTCCCATCCTTTATTCAAGTTGTTGGATATGTACTGTATAATTAAATAAATGTATACAGAAAGCTACAGTCCCTGGTTCTCATTTATCAAAATGTGCGTAGAACTAATTCGAAATCTGTGCGTAAAAGCCACCAAGGCGCACAAGAAACTTATCACACGCTTACTCACAGCTGTGAATCCCACACTTTCTAAATGGAGGGGCTCATGCATGGCCCCACTCATCTGCATGCAGATACACCCCCAAATCACCATATATGTATGTATATTACAATGTACATTCCCCTTCAAAAGTATTGAAACAGCAAGGCCGGTTTAATTGTTTTTGCTATACACTGAAGACATTTGGTGTTTGAAATCACAAGATGAATACGAGATAGATCAGAATTTCAGCTTTGAATTCGTGTTATTTACATCTAGATGTGTTAAACAACTGTTTGAACCCACCCATTTTTTACAGGAGTTTCTTGTTGCCCAGGTGTGCTCTGTTAGCTTGAGCATTTAAACAATTAAAAGCTCTGAATGTCTACTCTTGGTTTGAACCCTAGGTTTCACCTGTGATGACAGTGTTTATTGTTAAAAAGGATAAACCAACATCAAGACCAGAGAGCTGTCTATGGGAGAAAAGCAAGTCATATTGAAGCTGAGAAAAGAGGGAAAATCAATGAGAGAAACTGCACAAACATTGGGCATAGCCAATACAACAATTTGGAATGTCCTGTAAAAGAAACAAACTGGTTCAGTCAAAATTTAACTTATAGTTTATTCTCCCTCATATTAACAGTACTGTTATTGTGTATATTATGTTCTTACCTTTGATTTCTGTTTTGACTTCATGTTGTACTTCTTGATCATCTGCACACTTACTTACCTCATGATTTAGTATCTGGGTTGCAGTGACCCTGTATGTGAGCTGATGTTTTCCTTTTATAACGTCCTCAAAGTTTCAGTTTCTAATTTCTTGGTGCCATAGAAGAAACCAGTTTGAGGCAGTTTTATTGTGCACCTTACAGTCCGGTAACATCGTGTAACCCTGTCTTTACTCTTCCTTTGTTAGACTGATGTGATCATTTACCAATAAGATGTAGATCCTCCTTTTCTCCATAATCATGCTACAATTCTGCAGTATATGAAGTGATTTATGTGTGATTTTAGTTCTGACTGAATTCTTCTTTTCTATCACTTTGGAAGAGGTTAATGTTGGTTCCAGAACTTTTGTGGCTCATCTCCATGTTTCTTTGTGAATTCCAATCTGATCTTCTGATTTTTACTGCTGATAAGTGATTTGCTTGTGTAACCCTCTCTAAGGGTAGATACACACTAGGTTCGAACACTCGGGTCCACGGCAATTGGATTCTAATGTGGTGAATGGTACGATTAGAAGTCATTGACAACACACAGACTAATTACCCTTTCACATGAACTGTATTGAAACATGTACAATATATAACTCAACTATTGTACTGAGAACATCAACAAAGTGTGGTGCGAAATCAGTGTATGTGTTCAGTTTTTTTTTCAAGTTCCACAGTCCAGCCTAGAAGATAATGAAGAAATGTTTCCCTTATTGTAGAAATAAGCTCTGTCCTTTTTTTTTGTTAAAAATGACGAAGGAAAAAAACAACAAAAATAAGATGAGGCAAAAAACAAAAAAACAAACAAAAAAGGGGTTCTATTGATTCCAATCTGTAACTTAGGAGTTGACAGGGGAAAAGATATATATCCAAAAGTGATGCAGTCAAGGCCCACGAGATCCTACCACACAGTGGTATCATCTGAAACATCCTTCAGAAAGCAGTGACTCCATGGATCCAACGATCAAGGGTGGGTGGCTCGCCATCTTCCTTCCAGAAGAATTCAATAACATACAAAAAAACCTGGCCTGCAATAAAACAGGCACATACATATCAAGTTACTCATTAATCAGCTGATAGTCAATTAATACAGACCTTAATGTACAATAAACTCTGTTTCAACACAGTAAATGAATTCAAATCATGAACTCGACTTCTTAAACATTCACAATCATGTGCTCAGTTCACTCAGTATACCTACTTGAGATACCGAAAGCCCACTCAGTTAATCATGTTGTCAACAATGTGACTTTCAATGTGACTTGTAAATAATTAACAATAATCAACATCAACTTTGGTCTATGCATACAACTTTTACATTAAGTCGATCACATTCACGTTTCTTACCATGAATCACATTACGCGTTCTCAACAACGCATCAAAATGGCTGCTCAGCACTACAGCGAGCATTTGCATCACACGTCAATGGTAAAACTCAGGGATGATCAACTCAAAGAAATTATTTGATCATAATATGAAGAACATTGAAACAAGTATGACAATATAAATCTTATTTAACTATGAAATAGTTAATATCAGATCGTTTAAGCTTGTTAAGCTCGTTAACACTCACCGAGATTCAAGTTCACGGTGTACAGCTTAGCAGAGGTCTCAAATTCACAGAAGACAGGATACAACTTCAAAATCCAAACGCTCAAGTGCTTATGACAACTTTGTCATCTTGTAGAACGAGTATCCGCTCGCTAATCTCTGTAAAATGATGCACTTCAGAGTAATCAAATCAACTTCCCTGCATCGGCACAACCGGAATCTCACGCTCCCAGATACTCACTCGCGCGATCCAAAAAAAAAAGGCGGAGCTTCGTGATTTTCCACCAATAGCAAATTTTCATCAGCTAATTGATTCTAGTTGCCAGGCAGATTTCGTCATATCAGGTATTACAGACTAAGGTGATTGGAAGACCCAATTAAGGATAATTAATTTATACAAAATCTACCACAGACATTATTTGCTTTTACCCAGAACTTCCACATAGGGGTTACATATGTATTTAAATCCATGATGCACGCATAGTGATATCACAGTAAAAATATCACGAGTACTAGGATTGTACTACAATCATTCCACTTTCAGTATATTAAAAATATATTAAAAGCACATTTAAATTCCATTACAAATGACCGCCTCACGCAGTTCGGATGAGAACAGGCATTAGAATGCTGTTTCATTCAGATGTGGTTGTGTTTTCTGTTGGAGTTGACAGATTCCAGCCAGCAATCTGGACTTGCGCAAATCGAAAAGGCGTAGGGTGTGGCTTGTATGAGATAATAGTGCTGTGTGAAAGGTTAAGGAAAGAGAAGGCTGCCTGTTACTCAGTGCGCCTTATTTACGCCTCAAGGCGGTTTCTCTTCCTTGGGCAGGTGTGCTGGTGAGAACGGAGGCAAGTGGAATGGAGCTCTGGCTGTGTGCGCTGATCATAGCTACCAGTGCTGCACTGCTGATGGTGAGATGGAGTAGAAGTCACTTGTCATGGTCAGTGGGGCTTGTGGTGGTGGAGTTGATGCTGTGCTATTGGATATCAGATGGGAGTGTGGCGGTGATACTGCTGAGTGCCAGCTGTGGCTGCTGTGTGATCCACTTTACTGCAGGAAGAAAAGAGGACATGCTGCCTGTGCAAGGCAAAGCAGTGCTCATTACAGGTACTGAGCTTTACTTTTTAAAGTGCTTTTGAAACAGTGCTAGTGAAAGAGTGTCTTATATCCTGCACTTATTTATTGAAAGAAGTTAATTGTTAACCACAAATGAGTTCGAAACTAGTACAGGAAGTATAACATGATATATGTGTCCTCCAGGCATGTTCCAATCTGAATTAAAAAAAAAAAGAAAAAAGATCATTCTTAAATCTAACCTTTAATATCTAGTGTATGGTTTAAGCGAAACTTTCTCAGGCATTCTTAGCTTTTTCATACTGCAGCTGATTTGCTTCTGCAGAAGAGTAAACTAAGGTGTGGAAATGACTTTTCATGCAGATGTCAATATACAATTGAACATTTTCCATCAGCATAGAGATCAAAATTAGGACAGTATGTTGTAGAGAACAGGAGAGCCACTAAAGCATTGTGTGTGTGTGTGTGTGTGTGTGTGTGTGTGTGTGTGTGTGTGTGTGTGTGTGTGTGTGTGTGTGTGTGTAAAACAGGTTGTGATTCTGGTTTTGGCCACAATCTTGCTAAAATCCTGGTCAAAGCTGGGATGAAGGTGTATGCCGGAGTGCTGGAGGAGTTCGGACCTGGTGCTCAGGAGCTCAGGGAAGTTGCATCTCCAAAGCTTACCATCCTACAGATGGATATTACAAACATCAGCCAAATCTCTGAAGCTCATAAGCTTATCAAGAGTCAAATAGGAGAGACAGGTAACTAAAAAGTACCAAAAAATTACAGTATGTACTAGCACTGAGAGCTTGTTTTGGTTTATTCCTTATCAGAACCTGATACAAAGATTTGCTTGTCCTTCAACAGTGATGTATTCTTATATGACAAAATTATATAACTTTTCATAAAATGTAAGACACATTACTTAAAATGTAATAATATGATAAAACCTTTGGACCCTAAATCAAAATCACACACAGTTGAAGGTTTTCCAGGGGAAAATACGGGACATTGTATTGTATAGTGGTCATATAATAGCTTGTAAAACCTGTTTTGTTACTTGATCTACTCACTACACAATACAGACAAATTAGCCAACAGAAATACTAAAACATTAAATAAATGCCAGCATTTTCAAAGTTTGGCAGTTTATGGCTTTCATGTTTAAAACCAAATACCTATGAGAAATAATCGAAGTGAAAACAGATAACGACTGTGCATTACATTACATTTGAAATGCAAGGTGCTGTAGGGTATCTGAAACAATTCACGGTTTAAGAGTTCTTCTCTCTGGTCAGGTCTTTGGGGACTGGTGAATAATGCGGGAGTGCTTGGACAAACATGTCATGGAGAACTTCTTCCCATGAGAATAATAAGAAAAATCCTGAATGTGAATTTTATTGCTGGTGTTGAGGTGACCAAAGTTTTCCTCCCCTTGATAAGACAAGCAAAAGGAAGGATTGTGTGTGTATCCAGCATGTCAGGTATGTTGTGTTTTCTACTCTCTAGATCACTGTTATGGTTATGTCACCTACTTTTTTTAGCATCATGTCTAGTAAAGGTAAATACAGGCTTTGTGTGTGATTTTATCTTCTTTATCTTAAGCTTAAAATCCTATATAGAAAAGATTTGGTTACCACCATGACTTTTTGTCTCAGGACTTGTCATGTCAGCACAAGTTTTTAGATTATAAAGGAACATTGTGAAATAACATCAAAACACAGCCCAGTATAATGGATATTATCTTGTTTGGAGGGTTATCTCGGGGTTAGTTTGATTTTCAAAATCTGAGCATTTTATTACAAATGCTTTGTTCTTTCTTGGACCCCATTTTGGTCACTGCATTTAATAAATAGAAATCAACACTGCACATAGATTTAATAGTGTAAATGGATAGTCAGTAAGTGCATACTATTCACTTCAATCTATCCATCCTGTCATTCATGCATTCATGTAGATATTTATTTCAATGGATTTTCCTAGGAGAAGTGCCGTTCCCTGGTTTCGCTGCATATGGAGCATCTAAGGCAGCTGTGATTTCTTACTATGGAGCTCTGAGACAGGAACTGTCCTGCTGGGGTGTAAAAGTGGCCATTGTTCAGCCAGGGGGCTTCAAGACAAGTAAGTACTGACCCAGACATTGTTGCACACTTTGTTTCAGATCTACACCATGACTCAGTGTATTTAATGTGTCCATGAATTTTCACATTACCATTTTCATCCAGTCAAAGAAACACAATATTTGTGCATCAGACATTTTAGGCAATCAAGAGGAATGGATCAAAATCCAAAAGGAAATCCTCAGCACCCTGCCCCGAGAAGTAATAGATGCATATGGAGAAGAGTACATCTGCTCTATGCAGCACCGTTTAAGTAAAATTACTTCTCAAGGCTCTTCTGATTTCAGGCCAGTTCTGGATGATCTACAACATGCATTACTCTCAGAAAAGCCAAAGCCATTTTACCACCCAGGACACACCGCCTGGGCCATTCCGTTCCTACAAAGGATCTGTCCAACGTGGCTGTTTGATAGGATCTTTGCACAGATATTTACTTATGACAAGTTCTGTCCAGCAGGTATGGCTTCCAAAAGATGAAACACTTTATAGTATGCCTATGCCAACATGCGTTTCTGCAGTGTTCAAATATGTTAATGATCTACTTAATGTGCAGAATGAGGACAGACTCTACAGGAAATCCAGTGGCTAGAATCTTAAAAACAAATGAATTAATACATTCTTCTGTCTTGTTCTGTATCCATTCTGAAAATGCATGGTAGGGAAAGCTGCCTTTTCCCCCCCTGCAGCCACAGTCGCAGTCACCAGCCACTGGCGGGAAAAAGGGTTAATCCACAGGAAGACACTCATTATTTACTTGCCTGGTAGAAGCTATATAGAGAGGTGTATTTTGGGCACAGCTCAAATACTTGAGGGATAATACCCAGGGGCTGTTCATAACTTTATAAAGCCTGTTGGGTTTGGATGTGTTTAAATGTGAGCCACTGGAGCACTGAAAAGAATCTAAATCCAACATGCAAGGACATGCAATGCAGAGCCAATGCAGTGCTCCAATTTCTATCAGCATCCTCAGGTTTTTGCTTAATAGTCTCAGGCTTTCATTCCATATTCTCAGTTTTGTGGGGGTTTTTTTTATAGTAATGGCTCCACATTATATATGTAGATAGAACTACAGAGCTCTTGCCTGTTCCTTGTGAAAGAATTCAATACATATCTTTAAGACATTCTCTGCTGGTGCCTTTTTTTTTTTTTTTTTTTGTGCGCGTGTGTGTCCGGAATCTAAGTTCAGTTATTGTGCGTCATGAAAATGGAAAAACATGATGTGTATTAAGAAGTTTTTGTTAGTGCCTAAAGACAAGAGATTATTACAGTGTGTCTTGAGTTTTACTTTAGCAACAGAAAATCCATGCATACTCCAGTACATTTTTTGGAATTACATTACTTTTTAGTCTGGCAATACCAGACCTTTAAATTCCACAGGCATTCCAGATCTTGTACAAGAACCTTAAATGATACCTTTTCAAGGGTGGCCAAAAAAAAAAGTAAAATAAAATAATCAAAAACCCAACACACACATTACAATGATCATAAACTTATCCATTAAAAATAAAGATGTACAACATCCATTTTTACTGCCATTTTACAGCACCCTTTTTTCACTGAATGATTGTAAAGCATTAAAACATTAAAGTCCAAAGGGTGTGCATGTATCTTTATATATATTTAAAAAAAAAAAAAAAAAAACACCACACACAACCCGCACGCACACGCACACACACTTTATAAAGCCTATAAAAATGCCTCAATCCTGGGGCTTTAAGAACAGTTTCTTGGGTTGTGTGTCTACAATATTCTGGTTGACATCTTCCTCTTCATTCTTTAGAGATGTGCATTCCCTTTTTTTGGCAAATCTTCTTTTCATGCTTTCAACCAAGCTTCCATATCTATAAGGAAAAGAAAAATAGCTGAATCTGCAGGGTAAACATAAAACTATTCTGATAGAACTGCTCAAAACCAATGTTTCGTATCTCTCTTCTACACATACCTCATAGCCATCTCCTCATCCGTAATATCTGTGTCCATTCGAGTCATATCCTTCTCCTCCTCTTCATCCTCTTCTTCTTTGGGAGCATTCATTAAAACCATCAGCTTCTACAGAGGATTCAATCAGATGGTAAAGAAGACACTATAAGGTTACCAGAAAATAGGGGTCAATATTTACATGTAGAGAAAACACACACACACACACACACACACACACACACACACACACACACACACACATTACCTCAACCTCAGAATTGAATCCCTTAAATGACATTCTTCCATAAACCAAGTCTTCACATGGGACATAACTTCTTTCTTCAACAATGAAGCTTCTATATAAAGGACATAAACAATTTAGTTGAGTCTAAATGTACAAAACAGATATGCAAGTGCTGCCTATTAATATGAAAAATATGCATTTTCATAGACTTTCATACTAGCAGGGATTTATTTTGTGTGATAGAAATGTACATCACAAATTAAATCTTTATACATTTTCTAAAACATATTTAACTACACAAGATGATAAGTGTCAAGTGGTTCTCTATGTTGATGGCCATGATCCTCTCTTTTTAGTTCTATGATCATCCAAGTCACTGGCTTTTTCTGGCACTGCATGTTACACTAGGGTTCCTTTCCTCCTGATCATTTTCTCAATGTGTCTTCAACCCATTCTATCATTTTGTGGTAATCAACTGCCTACATAAAGATCACTTCCATATAACACAATTAGATCATGTTGCTCCACCAGTGTTGACATATTTGAAATAAGTACAGCTTCACCACCTCCTAAATCCCAGTTTTCCCCTGTATACAATACAAATAGTGTCAGCAGGAAATAGCGGTTATTGAAATCATAACACAGGAAGATTATAAAATCTTACTCTTTTGCTTTAAGTTCAGGCAGGTCCAGATACCAATGTTCATCACTTATAATCCTCTTCTCTTCCTCCTCAAGTTGTTTCTTTGCCTCTGCATCTAGGCCTCTTTGCATAAACTGTAGAGAAATAATAATAATAATAATAATAATAATAATAATAATAAAGTGTTACTGAAGTGTGCAGTTAGACAAGAAACAACTCCTAAATCAAAGCCTGAAGCATTCACTGCGTATTTATTATGCCAGATCTGACATTTGTGAGAACCTGAGCCCAAATTGTTAGATTGAAACCCCACGAGATGAATTATAACCATTTATTTATTTATTGTCAAATCAAGTGGAGTTTATTGTCATTTCAGCCATATACAAGTACATAGTGTCTCTGTAGCTTGACGTCAAAGCTCAGACAATTCTCTCAGACAATTCTCTCAGACGTGTTTTTTTTTTTTTTTTTGTCGCAGTGCAAACTACAAATCCTAAACAACAACTATATATTGTGGTTAATTGTACCTATATATCAGGGCGTGCACTCTTCCATTCACTTCGCCTCCAGTAAATGTTTTATGGTGATCAGGAAGAGTGCGCATGCGTCAGCTTTATGTATCCACCTCTGCGAAGAGAGTTAGCGAGAAACCAACACTTACCTTCATCCGTAAAAGGTTTTTCGACAGTTTCGTTGAGCCGTCGTTTGGCATTTTGTCGTGTTCTTGTTAAAAAATTCCTACCTATAAAATAAACAAAAACTACTCGCAACTACGTTTGCTTTCTGTTTTTCCCACTGAAGTGTTTAGCTAACAGCATCACATAAACATGCTCCACGCGCACGTAAATAGAGACACATTGCGCATGCGCACAAGGCCTATGTAAGACCCGCTTAATCGCACAGTCGACCGTGCAGCGGCTACTCACGCCTGATGCACTAACGCTGGAAACGAACATTGAAAGTGATCAAAAACTTTTATTCATTTTTTAAAAATTTATTCTCATTATGATGTTTTTCTCATGGTGGCTTCAAAATATACTCATGTTTGTGAGTTAGTATGTTTTCACGTAACTGTAAATTTTAGAGTTGAAGTGAATTGTAAAACAATGATCATGCACCTGCTATTAGTGAAGTGAAGTGACGTGTGGCCAAGTGTGGTGACCCCTACTCGGAATTTGTGCTCTGCATTTAACCCATCTAAGTGCACACACACAGTAGTGAACACACACCCGGAGCAATGGGCAGCATTATTTTTTTTTTATGATGCGGCGCAGTTGGGGGTTCAGTCCAAGTCGTAGTATTGAGGGTGGCAGAGAGCGCTGGTCATTCACACCCCCACCTACAATCCCTGCCGGAGAGACACGCACCCACGACCTTCAGGTTCACCTTCGGGTAATAAGTCCGACTCTCTAACCATTAGGCCACGACTGTCCACAATAGAATATTTATCCCAACTGAATAACTTAAGGAAACATTACCTTTATGTGATTCTTCCAACACTGTTTCAGTACACTGTGTAATATACTTTTTTTTTGTCTGTGTTAGTCAGAGTATCTATCTATCTATCTATCTATCTATCTATCTATCTATCTATCTATCATTTAAGCATGATGCATTGTGTATTAGCACTGGTTCTAGTTTGTGGCACGCACTTATGAAATTCCCAGCAACACTTTGGATAAGGCAATCTGCTAAATGTATTAAATGCAAATGTAAACATCAAAGCTTTTTGGTATTTAATTGGTGTATAGCTGCATATCTAGAGACAAATTAGACCTATATTAAGGCAACAAATTACTCTAGGAAACAGTGGAATGTGGAAATGAGTCCCATGGTGTACATTAGGCTTTATGAATAAATAAGTGTTTATGATATACCTCCTTCTAGAATGGCATGACAGTAATCCATTTTAGTCTATACGATCACCAAAAAAACAAAAAAAAAACAAGCATATTGTAAGAATTACTTGTGTACTTCAATGATTGGAAAACACAACTGTTTGTTTATCACCTTATTAAAAAACCTTTTCACATGGGAAAAAGTCATGTTGCCTACATACATCTTCAAACATGTACACAAGTCATTTTAATAAAGTTTTATTCATTTTTGTGGGATCATGGAAACCTTTTAATAAAATATGGTTCATGTAAACTCTTGTACCACAATCTGTTTTAGTGACATTGAACACTCTGGACCATGTGGTGAGTTTTGAACTCTGATCAGCTCCTCTTGTAACTGAGCCACGGGGTGCTCTAATTTATACCCCAGATCCACCATGGCCTCCAGCAGTGGGCTACGATACTTGTACAATCCATAGCGCCTTACCACTGGCAGTG
The DNA here is from genome assembly GCA_033441825.1 of Pangasius elongatus. Lineage (NCBI taxonomy): Eukaryota > Metazoa > Chordata > Actinopteri > Siluriformes > Pangasiidae > Pangasius > Pangasius elongatus. Next base: position 3,582,255 of record JAKKZN010000024.1, read on the forward strand.
CCCTGTTTCCAGTCTGGAAAGCTGCATGGAAATCCTCCAGGTCCCTCTGGCACACCAACAGTGCACACAGTGTTGGCACAAGCAGGGACGAATCATGAGAACACAATTTCTCCTGGAGCACTAGCGCATTCTGCAGGACCTCCAGGGCGTGAGAATATCGGCCTCCACGCAGCAGATCGTAGGCAGTCTTCAGCTCAGGGTGAGTAAAGAATGCTATAAAAGCAGGTGAGCGGCGGATGTAGCGCAGAGAGTACAGCTGGGTCAGGTAGTCACAGAGAGTCACACGCCGTTCAGTGATGTTCTCCTCTGAGAAGTTGCCCATCAGCCTCTTCTTGGGCAAAGTGACATCCTCGAGCTCCTCGCTGAAGTCCTGAAGGAGCTCATGGTGCAGGTGGAGGAACTCAGAGTAGCGGCGCTCGATGCTCACATGCTTAAGATCATAACTGCCTGATCTGATCACTATTATCTGATACACCTGTGAGAAAGACTGAGTAAGCATCTGATAATAAACCTGTATGATGCCCTCATGCAAAAAAAGACACTAAACATACAATATACAGCCAGGTCCATAAATATTGGGACATCGACACAATTCTAACATTTTTGGCTCTATACACCACCACAATGGA
>JAKKZN010000024.1:3589419-3601897 GCA_033441825.1 Pangasius elongatus
ATTGTCTCAGGGAGTTTTTCCTTGCCACCATTGCCTCTGGCTTGCTCATTAGGATAAATTCACATATTTACAATATAATTTTTGAATCCATTTTTTTTTCTGTAAAGCTGCTTTGTGACAATGTCCATTGTTAAAAGCGCTATACAAATAAATTGAATTGAAATTGAAACTGAATCTTTTCTATGTCATCAAAAACATATAAAACATTGCGTTTGGACAAAATCAACACTCTTTAAAGTAAAAGGTTCAATCTAGAACCCAAGAATCGAGCAGTTCTTCTCTTTGTCCCTTTCAGGAAGCTCAGAAAGGTTCTGTGCAGAAGCCTATGACAGAGGATGTCTTCTGTATAGAAAAGGTTCTTTAGAGACGCCCATTTTCTATGTTGTAAATAAACTAAAAACAAAAAACATTCTTTCTTTTGGTGTCCTCAAATTCTTTCTTTTAGTTTCCACAGTGGCATCCTACCTTGATAGACCCAGTAAAAATGTAAACATGTACACACATGTTGCTCGCATATTATTGTAGCACAAATTGTGCTGAATATAGTGTAATGAGACTTTTGCCATTAATATACTACAAGTAACTGAAATAAGAACAAATGTGAGGACATGTTAAAACAGGATCCAAAAAAACCCACCTGAGACTCCTAAAAGAATCATCAAGGAACGTTTTTTTCTAAAAGTTTAGATGCTTTGTGAAAATTTAGCAAAGAAACCTTTCAAAAATCTTTCTGAACTCATGGGTAGTGACTTGTATACTTACTGTAACATGAAATATGAATGGATGTCCCTTTTGCCTAGGGATCGATCTGGCACCGTGTTCCCGGACGTCAGTCAATGTCTGACTCTAACAGAGATTATTGTAGCTCTGCACATTGATGTTTGTCTCATTTTAGCTCTATATACATTATCAGACAATTTACAGCACTACAAACACAAGTGCACAGTGTGAAAGTGGATGGCCACTGTCTCTGTCTCCTCGTCTGATGGTCATCGCCCTGTGTTTACACTCTTTAGGATAAATCAAAATGGAGTGAGCACTGCCTCAAGATGGCTGTCAAATTCCAGAAGTGGTTAGTGGCTTAGAAGTGGCAATAAACAAATAGGAGAGGCTTCCATGATCAGACGAACTCAGGAATAATCATTTGATGTGATATGTTAATGATGGTATACTTGATACGAAAATCTGAAATAGTTATATCATTACTCTTCCACAGTGCTTTTGAATGCTTGATTCTGATTGGACAGAAGGTGCTTTTATTTCAGCAGCTCTGTTACTTCTGCTCTAGTACTTCCAGGTGCAAGGTTTGTATTAATGTGCTTGTTCAAATAATATCTTACAAAAGGATTTGTATGACAGATTCTGTACATAAACAGGTTTTCTGTGAGCATTTATTTAACATTTTTGGAAGCAATCCACAGTGTCCTGGCTTTGTTTTCCACCATGGGTCTTCACCATGAGTCTTTTTCAGTCCACTTTTTATTTTCTTGGTAACATGTCCAGAGAGAAATAACAGCAACTACCTTGTTTTAACAGCAACCACTTAACTCATTTAACAGTTGCCGGTTGGCACAATAGTCTCTTCACTTTACTTCTGCACTGATGCGTATATACATCTTTGCATCGTGGTGCAGAGAGGAGGGTCATGGGTAAACATGGCACGCAGAGACGTGCTAATGCGCAGTTCTCCCACAAGCTAACTGTGTGCTGTGCGTGTCTTCATTGCTATACAGCTGGTGAACCCTGCCTGCTTGGCAGAGTGGTGTGTTGGTTACGTAGACGGAAATGGTTTGATGCGACGTTGTGACACTTGCTCTTTGAGTTAAATCAAATCCAGATTAATATTGTTTGATTCAGAGCAATACTGCTCACAACACATCTGAAGTGTAAAAAAAGCTTCTTCTCTATGAAGAAACTCTTGGCAGCCAATTCATATTTTTATAGTTTTTACTCCTGTCCTCTACTTGACCTCTTTTGTACTTTTTATGTTTCACAGTTTTTCAAAATAAGCAGAGTACACCATTATGGACTACACTTTTTCTTTGCAGTTGAGAGAGAGAAGATTGTTATGTGCTTTGTTCTACAGATATTGTGATCAGAGTGCAAGCAGGGACAGAAGTTCTAGCTATGACAGTATAATTAAAAGGGAGAGCAAGATGGTAACAAAGGCATGAGAGCACCCTTGGATGTCAGTATCCTGAGACTGCACATCAACAAATGAGTGGTCACATGAGACAGGGAGATAAGGCTTCTCATTTAACCAAAACTCATGTACCCATGAACCCCCAGATGTGCACCTTCACCCAAGACAATAACTATTTTACAAAATGCCTGATTAAACAAATAGGTATTCAACCTAGACTCACACACTGAGTCCTAAACAGTAACAGGGAGGCTACCCATAGCTGCAGGAAAAAGTTCTAACCCCTTCTATACTCTTCATTATTCTAGGTACTTATAAAGAACCTGCACAATTTGATTGAAGCAGGCATGTTGGATCATAATAGATTTCCCACACATAGTGTGACAATTCAGTGCTTGATAGGTCATCAGTAGTATTTTCAAATCAATGCAAAATTTTACTGGAAGCCAATGTAGCATCCTGTAGTATAAAATGGAATAATTTCAAACGTGTTATATGTCAATTATTGTTAGCTTCTGTCATCCATAAATTCATTTAGCCCATTACTGATGCATTACTGATGCATTATTGATTGGGGCAGTTGTGGCCTAATGGTTCGAGAGTCGGACTTGTAACCCGAAGGTTGTGGGTTCGAGTCTCGGGTCCGGCAGGGATTGTAGNGGCTGCCCACTGCTCCGGGTGTGTGTTCACTACTGTGTGCACTACTTGGATGGGTTAAATGCAGAGCACAAATTCCGAGTATGGGTCACCATACTTGGCCACAAGTCACTTCACCTCACTTCACTTCATGCACTGATGATGAATGACAGTGTCGTTCTTTTTTGCCCATTTTTAAAACTCAGTTAAGAATGAGTCAAGTGTATGGCATTATTTCTAATATGCCAAGGTGATCCTATATGTTCATCATCCCCCTGTAAGTAAGTCTCTGATAATCCTCTTATTGCCACAGGCTTTGTCAGAGCTTCAAGCATATGAAAAAGACACCAGTAAATGCTTAGCTCTGCTTAGCTCCACCTACTGGCGGAGTACTTAAGATCACCTGTCATTCTCCTCATTCCCTTCAACTGGGAAAGATCCAGGTACAATTTCTGCCATCAGATGACAATTCTGTTTTCTGTCATATTTACTTTGATTTTATGTTAAAACTCTTCAACCAACAGCACTTTTCATATTGTAGCTTCCTCTGACATTTTTATAACTAGCTATGTCAGCTGGCTAGCTAACTATGAACAAATGATCAGATCACCTACTAATCATTATCATCAGAAGTTTTGAAACGCTACTACTTATTTTTACTTATTCCGCATTTGTAACACAAACTGTAAAGTAGGTCTATTAAGCACAAATATGAATTCAGAGCAAAACTCTTTAAACACTGCAGGGCCACATCAACATTTTTGTTATCCCTTAAAGGGCATAAACGATCACTATTCATTTTTAACATATTTATTCAGTCACTTAAAATCAATAGGCTAGGTTCTGAAACTGCAGTAGGCCTACAATATGACATTCATAGGAGAAATGTATAACAGAAACTATTCAGCTGTATTACATTTTTTGCAAAGTAGCTGTGCTGATGACGTTCATAAAAGGTCTACAAAGCCATCATTATGATTCCATTATTATTTAACCGCCACATCCAATAAATGAGATATGTTCTTCTACTACTAGCAATGTTTTATTTTATGTCAACGATTTTATTTTTGGGATTGGTTGATGCAATAGCTTGTGCGCAGAATGTGTAGCATCCATTCAAACCGAGTGTGTTACACCTTTCAACTGAACTGTACAGATCACACTGTGATTTTATTTAGTATACTTCCTCATTCCTCTTGAAATTAATTCCTGCCACTGCCAACACCCAATGCATTTTTAAACTCTTGTTTTTATACAAGAGTTTGACTTGCATGAGGTGCAGCAGGTAGGTGTTGATTTTAAACAGTAATGTGAGGTAGGGCTATATCCACATTTGGAAAAATATTTTTGCAGATCGCAGAAATTATTCAAAAATCTTGTTTTGCGTGGAAAGCAGATTGTGCGCTATAATTAGGCTACTCTTTACTTGTCAATCATGCAACTGACATATGAGCAACAACCAACCAGGGGCCCTGTCTGAGCTCAGGCCCTAGGACTTCAGCCCCTAAGTTTTTGCCAACAGTTTCAACTAAAATAATAAAATCCACAAGCAAAATATTACTTGGCAAGATGCAAAATATATTACAAATGAAAATCAAATCAAATTAGTAATGAGAATAAAATCAAAATGAATCTTTCAAAAATATTACTCATTCACACTGCTTTAATTTTTAATTAAATTTTTTTTTTTTTTTGCTTCTGGAATCACTCCTGCTTCTGATATCTTTCTTTTGCTTCTGACATTTGTCACATTTTTTATGGGCGAGTGTGTGTGTGGGTGGGTGGGGTGGGGTGTGGGTGGGTGGGGTGGTCTTACAAGAAAGCGTTCACTTTAAAACTCTGATGTTCAACTGATTTTGGAGTGGGAGGTGCTCTGAAAGTTAGCCAATGTGGCCCAATTAACGATGGATCTGCCTCTAACATGGTGGACCCAACAGAGCAGAGTGCAGAGGGGAACTGTATTGTAGTTGCATTAAAAAGATGACAAAAAAAAAACAAAAACATATGGGTCAATACTGAACTGTTTGTAGATGCATTCACACATATGTCTTTATCATACAATTGTCTTCAATCCGTCCAGTTGAGTAGCAGTTTAAACAGATAATGTTAGCTAGGCTGAAGTTGGTTTCTTATCTGGATTTTCCGTACCATCTTAAAAAGCCCCAGCTCTTATGAGCTCGCATCTGTAGGTGGTGCCATGAAGAGCACTAATATCATATACCATGGTTTCCTACACCATTGTCTCCTCATTATCAAAACGTCCCAAAAAACAGACAATTTCATATGAAAATAAGTGTAATGTATTGTAGAAATACTCACTATGTAGAAATGTAACTGTAGGATTTTTTAATAATGGGCCCATGAACATGGCATTTAAGACTATTGGATGCAGGCAAACTGCAATTTCAGCCTAATTCCTACACCATTATCTCATTATTATAATAATACATTACACCAATTTCCATATGAAATGGTCTCAAATGCCAGGTTCACAGAGGCATTATTTAAAAAAAACTACAGTATAGTAAATTTCTTCATACTGAACATTTTGAAAGTATATTATATTTAGTTTCATGCGGAATTGTCAGATTTTTTTTGTGACAATGGTTTAGGAATTTGGAAAACAAAAAGATCTGAATAAGAATGCATCTACAAACAGTTCAGTAGGTATTCATATTATTTTGACTTCAGCAGCTGCAGTACATAGACATTAGATTTAAGCAGCTTTTCATCACTATTGAGTTGTGAACCAATACATGCTGTACAGTGACACATGCAGAACACAGCTGGTCGCTGTGCGTTGCATCTGCTGATTATTTTATCAAGTTTGACAAAATGAAACGAGACAGTGGGCCATATTTGGTTTGACACAAGATTATTATCATTACTTACTTTCCAGGTGACAGCTTCTCTGACACTCTCTAGTCAGTACTGTTGTTTGATTCCATTCTCCCTCTCGCGTTGTAAAGTAAACAAAATCCCTCAGAATTTGCCCATCTCCACCAAGCTTCTAGTAGCAAGCAAACTTCTCATCAGACTCATTTCTTGTGTCTGTAGTGAGGGCACTTCTCAGTTCCGTGTATCTAGTGAGGGTGCTTTGGCAGTCTGATCAGTGGGATTTCAAATGCAAGAATGTTTCTCTGATTGGTTTGCATCGTTGTATATGATTAGTTACTATGATGACACAGTTACTGCTACTAAAACCCTGGACCCTGTATGACCATGACCATGAGGTAAAAACTCAGGCTGCGTAGTTGACCAACCCTCTTGGATCACCAATTTCAGAAAAAGTTGCTGCTATTACCCAAAAAGTTTTTTTCCCTATTGGACAAAGGTGCCGTCCAAAAGTAAACCCCACTGAACAAGGGGTTCTACTCACCAGGGTTCCTGTAGGGGTTCTACTCACCCAAATTTGTGAACCAGGAGCTTGACATTGCAGTGTTATATAAAGGTCAATCTGCAGAATGCTCTGTACTGTATTCAGTAGATACCTTACAGTATTATTTGACCCACATGGCAGCTATTTGTTCACTGGTCTACTTATTTATCTCTGTGCAAAGACAAGAGGTGCTTCCTCATCTCAAAAGATACATCCACAACACAAGAGCAACAAGGAAGACTAAAACTTAACAATTCACACGATTTTAACAGTGCACAATAAACTCACAATATACCACAAATGAGAGGGAATAAATATTTCCATATAAATAGCTCTCCAAGTTATTTACAGTCTGAGATTCCTGTACAGACTACTTCTTCTTTTGGCTTTTCCCTTCAGGGGTCGCCACAGCGAATCATCACTCTCCACCTATCTCTATCTTCTGCATCCTAGATTCCTGTACAGACTAACTGTATGAAATATACTGCAGTTTGGCAGGTTTAAAACTGTACATTAGACATGTGTGATGAGCAGTTGTGGTAGTGTATGTATAAAAATGTACAGTAGTCATAAGTGGCATTGTGTAGTCTACTGGAGAAGAAGCTCCCCTGTTTGGCCAGTGTGGCATAGAGGGGGTGTTTGCTATTGTCCATGATCCTCTAAATTTTGTCCACCACCACCTCCAGTGTGTCCAGTTTGTAGCATAGGACGGAGCTAGCTTTCCTGATTAGCTTATTCAGCTTCTTTGCATTGCCAGCTCCAATGCTGCTCCCCCAACTGATTGCAGCAAAGAATATTGTACTTGCAACCATAGACTGGTAGAAAGTCTTCAGCAATTTGGCACATACATTGAAGGATCCAACTTTCCTCAGGAAGTAGAGTCTGCTGATACTCTTCTTGTAGACCGCCTTGCTGTTGGTCCTCCAGTCCAGTCTGTTGTTGAGGTGGACACCAAGGCATTTATAATCACTGACCACCATGTACTCCTTGAGTAGTAGTTTGTTTTTCTCACAACACTCCACAAATCTGTCCACCACCATCCTGTACTCTGCCTCCTGCCCATTCTTAATACACCTTACCATCACAGAGGCAGCAGAGAACTTCTGCAACTGGCATGACTCAGTGTTGCATTGAAAGTCTGAAGTGGAGAGTGTGAACAGGAACAGAGACAGAACAGTCCCTTGCAGTGCTCCTGTGCTACACACCACTCATTCAGACATGCTGCTACCCAGTCTAACAAAACTGGGGCATGTCAGACAGGTAGTCCTTGATCCAGGATATGGTCATTCTGTCCACCCGCATCATCAGTTTATCCATTAGAAGTTGAGGCTGTGTGGTATTGAAGGCAAGGTATTGTTTTCCAAGATGGGCTGTCCACACATCTATTGTGTTTCCTTGCTGAAGCTTCATCTCCAACTTCCTTCTGTAGCTGTCTTTCCTTTCCCTTAGCCTCATTCTTAATTCTCTTGGCACACACCCCAGCTCCCCTCTGCCTCCAGTCCTGAAGGTTGTTTTGTTCTTATTCAATAACTCCTTCAGGCCACTGGTGAGCCAGGGCTTGTTGTTGAGGAAACAGCATACTGCTTTGACTGGTAGAGTGTTATTAATACAGAAGGTAATGTAGTCCGTCATGCTGTTATTATCCTTCCCATGTGACTCACATAGCGTGTTCCAGTATGTGTATTCCGAACTGGAGTGCCTCATTAGCTTCCTGTGTCCACTTCCTCACCATTCTTGTGGTCACAGGTTGCCTCTGAATGACAGGAATGTTTTCAGTTGTTAATAGGACCAGGCTGTGGTCTGACCTATCCAGGGAGGGAAGGGCAATAGCACTGTATGCATTCCTTACATTTGCATACAAAAGGTCCAGTGTTTTATTTTCTCTGTCAACAGTCAACGAGTTGGTGGAAAGTGGATAGAATTGAGGAGATAGATACATGATTGAAATCCCCAGTGCTAGTCACAAAAGCATTGGGATGTTTGTTTAAAAACTTGCCACAGCTGATGGTGCAATGTAAACAGTGACTACAATAACTGACTACGATAACAATTCCTGCGGCATCATGGCCACATTCTCACAGCAAGCAGTTTGATATTCGGGCTACAGAGACCCGAATGGTAACATGTCCAGGATTACACCACTTTTCATTAACAAACACAGCAATCCCCCCCCTCCTTTCTACTTACCACTGAGTGAAATATCTCTATCTGCTCGCACCATCCTGAAGCCAGGAATGGTAGTGTTGCCTTCCAAATAATTCTCATTCAGCCACATCCCCATAAAACACAGAACACAGCGCTCTCTGTATTCTCACTGGGTCTTTATCAGTACACCAAGCTCATACATGTAGTTCTCCAATGACCTCACGTTACCAATGATAATCCTAGGGACCAATGGTTGGATTTCCTCCTCTTTGACCTTAGCTTGATCCTAGCTCTCGCAGGTTTATGTAGCACTATGAGCTGGTTGCTGGTGTAAACAAAGGACCCCAAACACAAAGCTGACAACATAAATGGCTAAAGAAAGTGCAAAAGCTAAAGAAAGAGAAAAAGCAAAAAAAAAAAAAAGAACTTTGGAAAATAAAGTATAAAGGAAATAGTAGAATTTGCACAAGCAGGAAAAAACTAAGCAAACAAAAGCACAAGAATACACAAAAACAAGTACAACGTGACACGAGCTGCTGCAACAGGCTGCCACTCGTGCGCATGGTACCGGAAATTAGGAGCATGGTGATAATCTCTGAACGTCTTTCTCATTATATTGTAAGAAGGGGGTATCTGACTGTTAGGCACTACCCCAGGGTTCCTGTCATTCAGAACCACTGCCAACCTGTAAGGAGCCAGATGCGGAGGCGGTTTCTGAATCCATATGTGGAGAGTTTATTAAACCGAAGCAGTAAATAAGTCCAAACAATGAGGCTAATAGGTGTAGTCGTTGAGTCAGGCAAAATTTTGGTAACAGGAGAGGCAGTCCACCCAAGCGAACAAAACTAAGCATAAATCCAAAAGACGAAATCCAGAAGACAGGCACAAAGGTCAAGAAACAAAACGACAGGCAATGAAAAACGCTCAGTAAGGCAGTGGCAAGCTGACAATACTTCGCACTGAATACAGGTGAGCTAGGCCCTGAAATACATGTGCTAAACAGGAAGAAGAAGAACATCAGTATTCGGGAGAGGGCTCCCTCTGGTGGACAGCTGAATGGATGTCGGCCTCCGTTGTTACAGAACCCCTCCCTCTACGAACACCTCCCGGTGCTCTTCTGCTGGGACGTTCCCTTGGTTGTGGTGCTGGGCGATCAGGGTGGGCCTGGTGAAAGTCATGGATCAGCGACGGGTCTAGGATGTCTCTGGCAGCTACCCAAGATCTCTCCTCCGGACCATAGCCCTCCCAGTCCACCAGGTACTGCATCTGGCCCCCCCTTCGTCTTGAGTCCAAGAGTTCTTTGACCATGTATGCTGCTGCTCCATCAATGTCTAATGGAGGTGGGAGTTCATGACTCGTGGTTCCGGGGACAGACATTGCGTGGACCGGTTTCAGCAGGGACGCATGGAAGGAGGGAGAAATACGGTAATTAGTAGGAAGCTACAAACGGTATGTAACTGGGTTAATCTGACGTAATATTTTAAAGGGACCCACATACCTTCGGCTGAGCTTCCTACAGGGTAGCTGCAACTTGAGGTCACGCATTGACAGCCATACTCTTTGACCTGGCTGGTAGTTCGGGTGAGGACATCTTCGTCTGTTGGCCTGGATCCGTTGGGCTCGTACCGCCCGCTGCAGCCGAACATGCGCACTATCCCACACCTGTTCACTCCGCCTGATCCAATCATCCACTGCTGGCACTGCAGCTGGTTCTCCCGACCAAGGGAACATTGGAGGTTGATAGCCCAGCACGCACTGGAAAGGAGTGAGGCCAGTAGAGGAGTGAGTAAGGGAGTTCTGTGCAAATTCAGCCCATGGGATGAAGTCGCTCCACCTTTGTTGCTCCCGACTGCAATAAGACCTGAGATATCTGCCTATTTCCTGATTAAGCCTCTCTACCTGTCCGTTTGTTTGTGGATGATATCCCGAAGTTAAGCTTACGTTGATATCTAGTTGCTTGCAAAAGGCATGCCAGACTCTGGAGGTGAACTGGGATCCCTGATCTGTCACAATGTCGTTTGGTAGGCCATAAACTCTAAAGACCTGGTGAAACAGAGCAGAAGCAGTTTCCATAGCCGTGGGTAGACTTTTCATGGGAATGAGCCGGCATGATTTAGAGAACCGCTCTATGATGACAAGAATCGTGGTGAAACCGTTGGAATTAGGTAGGTCTGTAACGAAGTTGATAGATAGGTGCGACCATGGTCTCTGTGGGATTGGTAATGGCTGGAGCAGACCAGATGGCAATTCTCTGGGAGTCTTAGACTGGGCACAAATTTGACAAGATTTAACATAAGTAGTAACATCACTTGTTAGAGATGGCCACCAAAATGAGTTACGTACCAGATTAATTGTTCTCTGAATACCTGGGTGTCCTGTGCTCAAGGATGTGTGGACCCACTGGATAGTTCTTTGTCGCAGAGTTTGAGGTATGTAGTGTTTCGTTGGTGGACATTCAGGTGGTGCAGGATCAGACTGCTGCGCTCTTTGGATCTCCTCCATGAGGTCCCAGGTAATGGGTGCAATGATGACTGAGGGTGGTAATATGGGCTCAGTATGTGATAATACATGGGGTGGATCATACCTGCATGACAGGGCATCTGCTTTGCTGTTCTTACTGCCAGGACGGTAGGTGACTGTGAACTGGAACCTAGTAAAAAACAATGACCATCGGGCTTGACGAGGATTGAGTCTTTTGGCGCTCTTAATGTATTCAAGGTTCTTGTGGTCTGTGATGATTTGGAAAGGATGGGTGGCACCTTCTAGCCAGTGTTGCCACTCTTCTAGGACAGCCTTCATAGACAGTAGCTCTTTATTCCCGACATCATAATTTCTTTCAACTTCATTCAATTTTCTGGAGAAGAAAGCACAGGGGTAAAGTTTACCTGGATTACCATGACGCTGGGACAGGACTGCACCGATACTGCAATCAGAAGCATCTACTTCCACAACAAAAGGGAGGTCAGGGTCTGGATGCTTGAGAATGGGTGCTGTTGTGAAGCTGGTTTTGAGGGAAACAAACTTTGTGCCTCATCATTCCATGGCAACTTTGAGGGTTTACCTTTGAGTAGTGTTGTGAGGGGAGCTGCAATCATTCTGTAGTTTCTTCGATAGAAGTTTGCAAAACCCAAAAATCGTTGAAGCTCCTTGACTGTATTGGGTCTTGGCCACTCAGTAACGCCTTGTATCTTTGAGCTATCCATTTCGACACCTTGGTGGCTGATGTTGTAACCGAGAAAAGTGGTTTGATTACAGTGGAACTCACATTTCTCTGCCTTGACATACAGTTGGTGTTGTTGGAGGCGTGAGAGGACCGTCTTACCATGTTGTGTATATTGGGCCTTATCTTGAGAATATAGGAGAATGTCATCTATGTAGGCTATCACACACTGGTTGAGGAGATCACAGAAGATTTCATTGATGAATGACTGGAAGACTGCTGGTGCATTGGCTAGCCCATACAGCATTACCTGATACTCATAGTGCCCCCTAGTGGTGATGAATGCTGTTTTCCATTCATCCCCTTCTCTGATTCGAACGAGGTTGCAAGCACTTCTCAAGTCTAACTTGGTGTAGATGCGTGCCTCCCCAAGTTGTTCAAGAGTGGAAGGAACAAGTGGTAGTGTATAACTATTTTATAGTTACTGCATTTAATCCTCTGTAATCTATACATGGTCAAAGGCCTCCGTCCTTTTTCTCAACAAAGAAAAAGCCTGCTGTGGCTGGTGAAGCAGAAGGACGAATAAACCCAGACGCTAATGCCTCTTCGATGTAGGTCTCCATGGCTAAGGTTTCCGGTCGTGATAATGGATATACCTAGCTTTTAGGGGGTGTCATATTTGGTAGTAACTCAATGGCACAGTCCCAAGGTCGGTGAGGCGGGAGTTGAGTTGCCTTAGTTTTACTAAAATTCTCAGAGAATTCTGCATACTCATCGGGGATCATGGTTTTCGTTTGGACATCTGGGCTTTCTATACTGGTAGTAAAACATGGTAGGGAAATTGCAACACGAAGACAGTGCGGATGACAGTAGTCTGACCATTTATTTAGCTCACCATGTTTCCAGGAAATGGATGGGTTGTGAGTAGCCAGCCATGTATGCCCTAGAACAGGGGTGTCCAACCTTATCCGGAAAGAGCCAGTGTGGGTGCAGGTTTTCATTCCAATCAAGCAGG
>JAKKZN010000024.1:3620226-3666037 GCA_033441825.1 Pangasius elongatus
CCCCCCCCCCCCCCCCCCCCCCCCCCCCCCCCCCCCCCCCCCCCCCCCCCCCCCCCCCCCCCCCCCCCCCCCGTAATAAACCTGTCTCTTAACGCACAATAAACCATATATGTAAAAATACATAGATGCTTGGTTTCTTATCTGATGCATATAATAAAGTGATAAAAGGTCCTCAAACTGAAGGTTTGGAGCAGATCTTGTGCTAAATTTGCTAATAATTTATGATGGCTATCATTTTGTCAATGAAGTTTTAGCCACTGCTGGATATGCCTTCTTCCAATGTTGCTCATAAATAGGATTAAAATGTATCGTTTACAAAGCGACTGATAATCAGAAGTGATGGGTAAGAGAAGCAGCTAATATCTAATTCCTTACAAGCCAAAGTACATACTCACATGAAAGAAAAAAGTCGCTACTTGTAAATGTACTCAAGCAGTAAAAAGTAAATGTTTTCACTGATGAAATTAAGTTAATGTCATGTTTTCATGTGAAAAGTAACTTATTTCTTCCCTAACACTGTTAGAATATTTTTGTTTCAAAGGAACTACACAGTTTTGCCTGAAAACATCAGTGAATCTCTGTAAGTTTGCAATATTTTCTATTAGCTAGAATTGTACTTGCTATGCCTAACCAATAACACTACGGCCAAAAGTATGTGGACACCTCACCATCACACAAGAGCATTAATGAGGTCAGGCGCTGATGTTGGTGAGGAGGTCTGGGGTGCAGTCGGTGTTCCAGTTCATCCCAAAGGTGATCAATGGGGTTGAGGTCAGGGCTCTGTGCAGGACACTCCAGTTCTTCCACTCCAATCTTCTCAATGTCTTCATGGACCTTGCTTTGTGTACAGGGGTATTGTCATGCTGAGGTTTGGGCCTCTTAGTTCCAGTGAAGGGAATAAGTGTTATATGTGCTTCCAACTTTGTGGGAACAGTTTGAGGAAGAACCACATATGAGTGTGATGGTCAGGTGTCTGTTTCTGGAATTGATGACTGGAATTAGCCAGGAAAACATGCTAACTTAGTTAATGTTAGCAAATTAGCAAAACAAACTTCATATTAGATGGAGGAAATAAAGGGGAAAAGTGAAAAAAATGTTCTTTGTTTAGAACAGAATAAAAGCATTACTTTACTGAATTAGTGGCATTAAATGAGAGTCATAAATGTCATAAACAAGAAATTTACAAAAAGCTTAAAACACCACAAATGAGAGAAATCTGAACACAGACTGGCACATTGTCTATTTATTTATTTATTTATTTATTTATTGAGGGTTTGTGTTACTCCTACACAAGAAACCATGAACATATAAAATGAACTGACTCATTAACCCTAGACATTAAAATAACACAAGGTCGAAAAACACAAAACTAATATTTGCCAGTATATTAATATTGACAATATATGTTAAGTATGCTAAAATGTACTTCCTGTGTCCGCAGGAGTAAAAGTTAATATCAGACAACACAAAAGAGCTGAATGAAAGTAAGTGTGTGTGTGTGTGTGTGTGTGTGTTTTCATGTACAGTGAGTTGGCTGTTTATTAGGCTAGGTAGGCTAGGCTACCTAATTAACTGGCATTTCAGTGTGTAGTCGTATGTAGACTACAAAACCGGCTTCGTTAGGTTATATTCCAATTATCTGCCTGCTCCCTATATGAGCGCACTCCATTACATGTAAAAATAAGAGCTGTTGCGCACTACATAGTGCACTATGTGCTTTATTTGGGACTCAACCAATAGGCTTCTCCTGTAGCGACCATATGAGACGCTACGCCGCTCCCCAGGTGAGTTGCCACGGCAACGCGGACAAGAGGAGGCAATGCGCGCTAAGGTACCCGGGAAAACTTCACATGTCACGTCACGCTGTCCAACACAGTCATGGTGAGGGTTTGGGAAGAAGTCCGAGGTTCGAGCCTGCGACAGTGCAGCGGGGAAGAGCGACAGCTATGAGAGGGAACATGTCCACTTTAAGTGATTCGGGTTTTGAAGAGGAGCTCCACAGTCCTGCTGCGTTTCGCGAGCAGCGCGCGCGACCGTGTCCCAGGCTGAGCGCTGAGTGCCTGCGCTGCGACCACGACGAGAGCTGCTTCATCATTCAGACCCACAAGCAGCACCACTTTCAGGCTGGCGACTGTCTGGCTCGTCAGCCACAGGTAACTGGTGTACATTAAAAAGAAAAGAAAAAAAAATCTTTTTTAGAAAAGAGTTCTTTAGGAAAAACTTACATGGCATGTAAAAACAGCAAATACAAATCCAGGGCACGTTATGCAGAATATATAATATGATGCAGGATGTAATATAATGATATGCACAAAAGACAGTGTTCAGTAGCCATAAGCAATACCAGTCTGATCCCTCAGAGCTGGACTCGGAATCAGATCAGAATCGGATATTTTCGAAGGTGATCCAATGATAAACGCTTCACTGCCGAAACACAGATCTACAGTCATCTCGTTTACTAAGAGTACGCCAGTATCAGATCAGTATTGATCAGACCCAAGCGATAAAAAGTATGATTTATCGTTATCTAATAAGAAGTAATTGTGGCTATTGGCAAATTGCTGTAGTATAAGTGGAATAAAACACTTGCTGGGATCTGCTGATTCTGCTAACAGTTAATCGTCTTCATGTCAGGACTCATCACACCAAGCTGCCTGATTATTTTCCTGTTCCAGCAGGTTGCTGTGCCGAGTGGGCTTTCTCTCGTTTCCTGCCAAAAACATGCCAGTAGGCAATAAACTGCCCCACGGTGTGAACGTGTGTGCGCACGGATTCACCACCTCCCTGATCACGATAAGCGGTTAATGAAACTGAGCGCGTGAGCATGCTCCCAAGTGTTTTATTATGCAATATCATACTTTTATCATAAATATGGGATGTTAGATATTTGAATGTTTTCCTTTGCATTTAAGAATGTAAATGGCCTAGTATTGAATCTGTCAAACCGATCCTGACAGACCTAGTGGGAATATAGCAAGCCTAGTATTTCTTTTTCATGATGGATGATAATATTAGGTTTTAAAAGCAGCAAGTGGTCAAAAAATTATATAATCACACTGTGATGACCTGAACTTAAATTCTCAACACAGTGAAAGCTGGAGTATGTGCTAGTACTCGTGTGTGCTTCTAGCACACTTACACACACTTACACACACTTACACACAGGCAGGTGTACACGACCAGTCAACAGTTTTGACACACTAGATTGAATTTTGAGTTTTTTTTCTTAAAGACATTTTCATAAAGGCTTACGGCAAATTGACATTTTTTTTCTAAGACAAATGTAAATTGTGCGTTTACTTGAAACCTATTTTTTAGTAAGTACTTAAAAATTTTTCATTTAAAATTAAATTGCTTCCACAAGTAGTTTTCGTTTAAAATGGAGGTGAAGCAGTGATGAGCTCTGCCTATTTGCGAACGTCCTGGTTGAAGATTCCTCATGAAGCTAGGTGAGAAGATACCAAGAGTGTGCAAAGCTTCATCGGGAATACTGTTAAAAATGTCAAATATGCGATGATCCGGAATTCTATTACAAGTAAAATATGAAAGATAGATTAAAAAGAAGATTTTTCTGGCTCACTGCGTAATTCCACGTGTGTTATTCAGGAATTCAGTCACCACTCGCAAAACTCGAGGTCTGAGGAAACTGGTAGAAGTAAATGCGAAGGAACGAGGAGCTTGCTTTGTTGAATCTGATTATGTTATGCTAATGTTTTCACAGATAACTGCTGAGGCACGCTGTAAACTGGTGAGCTGGCTCCTAGCCGTTTGTAAACACTTCAAGCTGTCGTTTGAGTCCTGCTGCTTGGCCGTGAACATCATGGACCGTTTTTTGGTCACAACGTCAGTGGCAGCAGATTGCTTCCAGTTACTCGGCGTGACGTCTTTACTGATCGCAACCAAACATGTAAGTTTAATGAAGAATGATGCGATTCGATGTTGTCTGTGTTACCTGTTGTTTACTGACAGCTTCTTTTAACCTGAAAATCACAGGCTGCTGCTGTACATGAAAGTACAGTGTTATAACATTTAGCTGCCAGTGCCACTTACATTTATTAAAGTTCTTTAATAAATAAATCATACAGGAAAATAATCAGCTTTAGGGTGGTAACTGCCTGATGCTGTTGTTGATTATTTTCCTATAACAGCATGCACTGTCATGCTTATTAGGTCTATAGGCTGCTTTCCCTTGTAGAGAACCCCAAAGGACCCAGATGGAATGAGGCATCAAAATATTTTCCTAATCATTTTCTAGGTCATGTAGGGATTCTGAAACATTTGTCATGGCAAGCAAATATAAAAAAAGGACCTTCCCAGCAGTCCCTGTGCAAGCAGTCGTGCTGGGGGCAGTCGTGGTCTAATGGTTCGAGAGTCGGACTTGTAACCTGAAGGTGAACCTGAAGGTGGTGGGTTCGAGTCTCGGGTCCGGCAGGGATTGTAGGTNCCAGCGCTCTCTGCCACCCTCAATACCACGACTGAGGTGAGACCCTTGAGCAAGGCACCGATCCCCAAACTGCTCCCCGGGCGCCGCAGATAAAAAGGCTGCCCACTGCTCCAGGTGTGTGTTCATGGTGTGTGTGTGCACTTAGATGGGTTAAATGCAGGGCACAAATTCTGAGTATGGGTCACCACACTTGGCCACAAGTCACTTCACTTCAGGTATATACCAGCTGCCACTATGCTGTCTCTCTTCTAGCCGAAACGCTCTAAATGCCTGGTGCATTAGTGTGACTCAGACAGCTACCAAAAATATACCATTTCTTCTCTAAGCTATCAGATAAAAAAATGTTTAAACGTGTACACTAAACATAATCATTTAAAACACTGGAGTGTTGATGTGTGTGTGTTGTTGTGAAGGTTGAAGTCTGCTCCCCGCGCATTAAGCAGCTGCTCTCACTCTGCTGTGACGCTTTCTCCAGAGAGCAGCTCTGCAATCTCGAGTGCCTCATTCTCCTCAGACTCAACTTCCGCTTGGCTGCACCGACTCTCGCTTTCTTTCTCGACTACTTCGTCAGCCGTGAGTTATCCAGATATGCCACTGGGACGGACGGAAAAATCCCAGATGAAGGAAATAACTGCAGGAGCTGGAAAGCCACTGAAGAGCAGCTCTTCAGTGTGAAGAGGTATAAATGTTTAGCTGGTAAAGTGTGTGAGCTGAGTCTGGCAGACTACGCTTTCAACAAGTACCGACCTTCTGTGGTTGTACAAAGTGCTCTAAATCTGGCAAAGGACCTGTTAAGAAGACAATTAAAAGAGTCCTCAGTCAAACACACCAGCTCATTAGAGATGTTAGACTTTCTCTGTGTTGTAGATAACAACTCACAAGGTCTGGACGATCATACTTCAATCCAGCAATGCACACAGGAGCTAAAACTATTGGCGTCTCTCAATCAAGAGTCACTTCAGGACTTAATAACACTCTGAGCCAGTGCAGATAATCGGCGCTGTCATCTTCAGGGCATTTTTGTTTACTTTTGTTTATTAACTGACATTTTGGTTCATGATTAATTTCCACAAAAAAAAAAAAAATGCAAAGAATTGTATTTTCTGTTGATATTTGTTGATTTATGATATTCTAATGTTATATAATTATGCACATCCACCTTTGGTGATATTAATCTGTCTGCTTTTTAGACTATAAAAATAACACAAATAATAATTATGTAAACCCTATTACTGGTATATACAGCAGTTTCTGAATAATAAACAATGTATGATAGAAAACACTACATAAACTAATGTACTGTGGCGAGTTCAAGTCTTCAGCTTCACTAAATATGACTGTAATAGACAACCTTGAGCAACTTTATATACTTATAGAAAAATCTAAAAATCATATAAAAATGGTTCATCAGTGGTCAATAAGCTGAAATATATGTGATTAGGCCATTAGGGGGAAAAGGGACTATGAAGAATCAATAATAGTAAATAAGGGAAAAAATGAGGAAAGAAAGAAAGAAATGAAAATATCTGACCCATCATCCCATTTATTAACCGTGTGTTACATTCGTTGTGGTGTCACCCGGATGCTCTTCTTCTCGTACAGTTTACAGCTTGTTCTGGTGAGACTGTAGGATGATTGTGTGATCTGTGCAAATATTTGTCTATCCAGCCCACATCAGACATCCCAAAAGTAAGGCATGTATTTATGATTATATAGCAGACATCATGGTTTTTTTATGGAAGCACTTTATTATATACACATGATAAGGTTGTATGATGAATTCCCAGCCCCTTTGATGCATAATGAGAAAGACATAAGCAACATAAAAGAGAGGAAAAGATCACTGATGTACACGAGTATAGAACATTCCAATATATAACAATATAACAGTGAACTGGTGCTGATGCTAAGATGATCAACGCAGCCCTGAGCCAAAAATAGGCCTACAACTAACCACTTATGGCTGCTAATTCTAAAGGATGAGGCAAATTTGAATCTAAAATGATTTACAAGTGAGGCAGAGCCCAATCCAAGCATATAGTGGAGTAGGGGAGGGTTAAGGGCTTTTGCTCAAGGGACCTACAGCATCTCTATAGACCTGGAACTTGAACTCACAACATTTGGTTCACAGAACATTAACCCGTGTTAAACTGCTTGAGTCCGATACCTTTAATATTGACAGATGATTGATGGAAAGTAAGTATGCAACTCAAATAACTTGATTGTGTGCCCATGATGAGCTGTAATTACCTGTTCAACTGCTCAGGTCAGGAAATCCATGCAAAATGACTTAATGCCAAACTATTTGACTTAAATACCAAATCGTTTTAAGCTTCAGTTCACACGTCTATTATACGGAGTCTCAACTTTGGAGAACAGTGCAGGGGAATTAAGAGCATGATGAATAAGCCAGTCTCCTAGCAAATCAAGTAGCAACAAAGAGACAACAAAGTAATATTTACTGACTTTTCCAGCCATTCATGGTGCATGCAAACAGATGGTGTTTTATGTTCCTCAATTCCACTGTGAAGTTGGACTGAAAGCAGATGTCTGATGAACTCATGACAGCTGGGACTTGGTCAAAAATACATTTTGTGTTGTGTGGAGGTATTGCCTTCGACCACAGTTGTCAATCCTGCTATTAGATTTATTATACTCATTATGATCATGTGATGCGGTGTATGTGGAAACAGGAAGGTGAACTTATGAGTTGAGTGAAAACAATGTGGAATATGTCAGAAGTGTTTTTCTCCTCTCTTAAACACCCACTGAGAACTTAGAAGTAAGACCAGACTAAACTATCTTAATGTCAAATTGGCCAGTGTAATAGTTTCCACCTGTTTTGTAATCACATTAGAAAATGATAGAGAAGGAAATTGTCACAATTTTTTTTTTCCATTGGCGTATTGTGACATTAGTATAGCATAGACATTAGTGATAAGGTTCTGTGTGCCATTTAATCTTAACCCAGAGGGAACCTTATAATGCTACGGTCACAATATGTTGAGTATCATTTCCTTTTTCAGTGTTATTTGTTGAAATAGGTCATCTTAGGACAGAGTTATAGATCAACCAGCAGGGTTACTTGGAAATATGTTTTCAGACACTTTGCTTAAATGCTAAATAAACTAAATGTTTGATATAATGTGTGGTGTGTTCCTTTTATTTCACATTTCATTCTCAGTCAGTGATTTGTCAACCAGAAGTCTTACTGAAGATGCATCAGCATGGATTTGGCAGTATGCAGTAGACCGTTAATTATATAAAGTTAGTGTACATGCTACCCGTATACAGTATATGACCAAAAGTTTGCTCAAAAGAGAATGGCCAGACTGGTTTAAACTGAAGACTATGATACCTCAAATAACCACTCGTTACAACTGTGGTGAGCAGAAAGTCATCTCAGAATGCACAACGCGTCAAACCTTGAGGCGCAGGAGCTACAACAGCAGCAGATGATATCAGGTTCCACTAATGACAGCAAATGACAGGAAACTGTGACACAGGCTCACCAAACCTGGGCAACTGAAGATAATGGAAAAATGTTGCCTGGTCAAAGAATGCGTAAAGGTTGGCCAGTTCAGCAAGGGCTAAATATTTTGGTTATTTGAGGTCTCATAGCCTTCCTGACAATTTAAACCATTCTCTTTTGACTTCTCTCATTAACAAGGCCTTTGCACTAGCAGGACTGCTGCTCAGTGGATGTTTTTTGTTTTTCTCACCATTCTTTGTAAATTCTCAAGATTTTTGTGTGTGAAAATCCCAGGTGCTTTGCAGTTCCTGAAATACTCAAATCTAGCCCATCTGACACCAAAAACCATGCCGCAGTCAAAGTCACTGAAATCGCCATTTTCCCCATTGTGATGTTTGATGTGAACATTAACTGAAGCTCTTGACTTTTACCTGCATGATTTTATGTATTGTGCTGCTGCCACGTGACACAGGTGTTCCTAATAAAGTGTCAGTAGCTGGACAGTGAAACTATTCGTGCTGAGCAATGCAATCACGATGCATTTTTTTTTAAACTAGTTTTTAAAAACTAGTTTAAAAAAAAAAGAGGAAAACATGAATGCAGCTGTCTATCTGCCTCTAAGTGTGTGTAATAGTTTTAGCCCCACATCATTTTTATTATGCCATTGCTGAGGCCTCGTGGAGGCATTGCACAGCACGGCTTTCACTGTCCCCTGTAATATCCCGAGCAGGCAGCACGAGCTTCACACTGAACTTTACTTTACAGAGCTCCAGTTTCACGCCTGGAACGATAGGCGGCGCCACGCGCGCGCGCTGCTTTGCCGCCCGCTAAAAATTCAAAGAGTAAACGACTCCTGCTCCTCGCCTTTCTATTGGCTGAGAGAGATGGGGGCGGGGCTTGTGTTTAATTATTCACGTGGAAGGAAGACCAAATCAGTTGGTTTATAGGGACTGTGGAGTGCGTTTACTGACCTCCGATACAACTTTAAAGCTTTTATTCTCACCTTCTTTTCAGCAAACAGCGCCTGGACCTGTTTAACTCGGGTTTTTTTAAAAAGGAAAATCTGTAATATACCTGGTTTTTGAAGTTTTTGAACACTTTTATTCATCCAGGTCTTCACAGGTGGGATTGTTGTGGACTGGACTGAGCTTCTTTCACCAGGATTCACACAAAAGCCATATAATCCATCAAGGACCTTTTTACTGGTTTACTGGGTTACTGGGTTACTGGTTTACTGGTACTGGCTAGATCTCTGTAAACCAGCATCTGTGTGAAGATCATGTTGGATTTTCTGTTCCCAGTGAAACCTATAGACCTAAAAGGCTTGTGAAGCTCTCCTGAGACAGACAGCAGAAGCTGCAGAAAGTTTTTTCTTCTTCTTCTCTCCCAGGACATTGTTTTGGTGTGGAAGCTCACAATGACCGACCACAGATACTCAAGCCTGGATGAAACCTCACTTCAGAATCTGGTGAGTTCATATCATACCCCCAGTGCGCTGGTGTTTCACAGGAGCCTGTAAGGTTTATTCCCTGTAGAAGTTCTTTCTAAAGAAAGCCTTCACACTGGGTTTGAGCTCCTGTCATGGATTTCCAGCTGAGAAACTGCCCACAAGTCAAGTTAACCCCAAACTGCCACTTTAAGCTAAATGACCAAACATCGTTATTTAAATAATAAATATTATTCTCTTGTGTAGTAAATACAACAGACTAATGATACACATGCAGTAGTAATTTCACATATTGTCCCATGACTCACAGTGTTCATTAGTGGGTTTCTGATCTGAATGGGTGTTTATTTGTGTCCATGTTCATATTATTATGAAATACAGATCATCCAGGCTAAACAAAGTACAAAATAAAGCAGTGTTTAAAAGCAGAAAAACTCTCCGAAGAACCAAAATCTTCTGCTTCTTCAGTTTCCAGATTAGAAAAAATAAAACAGTTGAAAAAGCTGGACTTTGGCCAAGCTCACACCTGTACACACACTTTTTCTGACTCACCAGTCCTACGCTTCACCTGGACAGAAAAGTATTGCTCACTTCCTTTTAAAAATGTTTACTAAGCACATGAAGTCACTTCACACTAACAGTGTACTCATTTCCTACTGTCATTTTTCAATCAAAAAATCTTACTGGCAAACTATGCAAGGATGAAGGAGGTGAATATAAATTTAGTTTCCCAGCTGTGTCCTGAATCCAGATGTGCTTCTCAGTGAGAACTGGGCTAATCATTAAAATCGCAAAGGCTATTTTTTTAAATGTTGTTATGGGTTTGAGTTGTATCCAGATGACACAAAGCCATTGTGTTTGGTCACACCAGGAAGCTTTATGCAGTACTTTATAACAATGTGTAATATTCAGTCTCATTTTATGTCTTCTAAAACTTTAATTTATACTGAAAATGTGAACATATTGGGTGCGTACTGGACAGGAAACAGGCACTTTGATCACTCAACCAGATAGTGTAGTGCTATTGCAGGAGCA
Organism: Pangasius elongatus; assembly: GCA_033441825.1. NCBI lineage: Eukaryota > Metazoa > Chordata > Actinopteri > Siluriformes > Pangasiidae > Pangasius > Pangasius elongatus. The sequence continues at coordinate 3,630,625 of JAKKZN010000024.1, forward strand.
TACGTGGGTTGTATAGTGCTCAGGCAGGGGTGTGAAGATGAGTGGTAATACGGGCTTCTTGACTTCTGAGGAAAGGAGTCGACAAAAGGACAGTCAGTGCAGTTCCCGTGGTATGAGGGCGTCTCTGTGATCAGAAAGGCTTTTACGTCAAGATTTTTCATGATATTGTACAGGCAGTGATGGTTCTGTCTTACAGAATATCTGTGGACTCATCATCATAACAGCCTCAGTTCTAACAGCTATCTCACAGACCCTAATTCACCCTTTTTCTATAAAAAATAAAATAAAAAAAAACAAAACCCCAGAAATAGTGAAATACCACCTTTCTGTATGATAAAGACTGCAGCGAACAGGCGTCCCATCAAGGGTGTATTCTCACCTCACACCCGGTATTCCCGGGATATGCTCCGGATCTACTGCAGCCCTGACCGGGATCAAGCAGTTCCTGAAAGTGAGTGAGTGAGTATCAGAAAGAGTGGGAAGAAGGGGGGAAAAAACAAAAAAGAAAACATATACTTCAGTGGAAGGTGGCAGGCAGGTTGTGAGTAGCTTGGGCGTGTCCCATTCGCTAATGTTCCACTCACACACACCAGCCTAGACACACACTCAAATTTGCCCTGGAAGTCTATTTCAGAGATGTTTGGTTACTTTAGCATGTCGCGCATTACGACATAATGCTACAGAGTAATGTTACGATAACACAATAAATAGCAAATGAATCAATTTATAATAAGTATAAATAAATGTACAGTGTATCTAGATTCATTTGAGATGGCTACAAAGTTAGCTTTGAGGTTCATATGGTTCTGTGGTAACGTTTTGCTTTTATATTTGTGGCCTGTCAATAATTAATTATTCAGCATCACAATGTTCATCAGGTACAATACTGTTATTGTGGGCGTTTAAAAAAACATCTTCATTACCGCTGGCTTCTGTTTGAGAGCGTGTAATTTGGATATGAAGAATCTTTGGGCAGCACTAAATGAAGGTCTAGTCCACACACACATTGATAAATTCTAAAACTTTTTTATTTATTTTTTTTACATTTTTGGCCACACTAGTAATGTATTCAGAAAATTTCTCAAAATCAACAGTGAAACGCGAAGACGATAGAGACCAGCATGTTGGATGTGGCACTGAGTGTCCGATCCTTGACAATCATGTCATTTCTGCCAGTTTTCGTTTGTTGTGACAACACAAACACACAGGTGTCTCTTTTATACTACAGAGCAGTCAAACATCAAATTAACACACCTAGGACAGAAAATAGCAGGGCAATGGGTTCCGCCATATTGAAATTGTGGAGGTCAAGTGACACTCATACATCAGTGTTTACAAAAGGCAATGCTTTTCCCGCATCCTCATTGCAACGTGGAAACAGTATTTTCAGATTCCTCCATTTTGGAGAGTGGATTAGTTAGAAAGACGTACCATTTTCATTGGTTGGAAATGTTCTTTTACTCCGGATGAAAGGGCAAAATGGATAAGAAACGATTTCAGATTGATCAGTCATAGTGTGTGGTAGTCCAAAGATCCCACTGAGTCCAGCTTTACAGAATTCCAGATGTAGATTTAGCTCCCTGATGAACAACACAGGAGTGACGGTGACAAGGGAAAAAACTCCCTGAGATGTCATGAGGAAGAAACCTTGAGAGGAACCTGACTCAAACGTGACCTTTCTGAGTCAAGACAACGAATATTAAGTGTGTTGAAAGGATTTTAAGTAGGAGCCAATTGTGAATGTGAGTACTGGGATGAGCACAGGATGGTCTTTATGATAACAGCTGTACGTAGGTGCAAGTCCAGGTTAGGTTATCCACTGAAGAAAGGCTGGACGTCAGGCAAGAGGCGCATGGATGATAACAGTTTGGGTATCAGTGGATACTAATAATAATAATTAATAGTGCTAATAGTTTAGGAGATTATCGTGATATATAGTAGATATAGTATTGTACTGATACTTAATTGGGGCAGTCATTGATGTTTATTTAATCGGATGAATCTCAGACTCCTCGTATTGTACAGTGACTCATTTAGGAGGAAGCTGTTACTATTTACTTAGATGTGTAAATTTCATCCTCAGACAGTCATCATCTCTTCCCTTGTACGTGAGTCAGTGTGGGACATGTTCACGTTGGGGTTCGGATGACTCACGCAGGACATATTCCAGTGAGTCAGTGTGAATTGTACAGGACGTTTTGACACTACAGTAGGTTTTCAGTGAACACACAGGCTTTTAGAACTTTTTATATCGCGTTGTCTGCACAGTACTGACTATGCTGTGAGAGCTATTTGAAAATACACTCACCAGCCACTTTATTAGGAACACCTGGTCAAATCAATCATGCGCTGTATTAGTATAGGCTTTAGTCTTGTAAAAGACCATGTCCTGTAGAAATGATCGCAGGTTAGAGCACGCACAATGACGTATGAATGAACTACATCACGACGTCAGAATAGGCAGAGATTAGAGCGTGAATGCTGAAACAGGTTTAGCTGCAGGGACGCAAGCTCCCAAACACGTGTACCTTATTTACATGTCGCATGCATACAACAGACACACAGTTTACGCTCATATACACCCAGTTTAGATGAAACAAGCCCGTATGTGATTGAGAGTGAGTCAATAAAAGGAAATAGTTCAATAGACAATAGATGTGAGGAAGACCAGAGGAAAGGATTAATCAGGGAGAGTGGGTGATATACGTTTAATTGAAGCTGAATTAGAGAAGCTTTCCCTGATGATACTGCAAAGAACATGACCTCAGTGGAAGTGTGCTCTGTATTATAAAGCTGTTTAAGGCCACAGTCTGGTAGAAAACTGAACCACTTTCCGATATCACTTGTAAGTACATGTGATTCCTGTATATGTGATTATAATTATGAGCATTATTTGCTATATTTTTTTTTTTTTGTAATTACTTATGCTATTCTACTCAATATACGTGCTATACGTGATTTAGGTTATTTAGCAGCAAATTGTTTTCCAGTCAGATTTGATCATACAAAATCATTTTCACTATTCTCACCCTGACCGACGTTCTCCCATGTTCTTGCAGTACTCATGAACGCTGTAACTGCGCTTCGTTGTGCATTAACCTGGCTGTTACTTTTGTTGCACATGAACAATTCGCTTTCCTTCACTAATTGTAATGTTATGATAAGCTTGTTAACTTTTCGTAACCGGTTATTTTTAAACGAGGCGTTTGCCCAGCGCTCTTTATTCTTCTCCGCACATACACCGGCTTCTGGAAAATGTCCTGCAGGAAAATGTTTTTGGAAAGGCCATTGCAGCATTATAGTTATATCGTACAGACAAGGTCATTCAGTCACGGTACGTGCCGTGCAGTGTCACAGTGTCAGAAATAAAGCGTGATAAACCCATTTGTTTTCAATGTAAGGAAAGGCAAAGAATAACTAAAATGAGACGTATATGAGATAAATGAGATATAATTCTTTTTTTTTTTTTTTTAGCTGCCAGTTCTGCATAAATGTTTGATTTATAACTGATGTGACACACAAGTTGCGTGCGTATATATATTCAGCCGTACACTTGAAATTCAAGTACGTTTTATAAATAAGACCCCAGGTGATTATCCTTGATTATTTAAATCGTTACATCTGGTGCTGGGATTGTAGCTAAGAGGAGCTGGTGATGTGATGAACCTGATGTGAACCTACACATGTGTGTTTTTGTGTCTGAAGCATCTTGGACTTACCTGAACTGTGCAAATGCAAATCATTGCAGTGGCAGGAAGGTATTTTAAGGCTTTCCTGAAACCCATCAAGCCGCAAATATGAGCACCTGGAGTTTGCGCCAAGCACGATTGGAACTTTTGAATGCTACTGGATTTCATAGCTGAGTTTCCAGATGAAGATTTTCAGGTGCAAATTTGGTGCAAAAAAAAAAAAAAAAGGTTTTTTTTTTTTTTTTTTTTTTTTAGGTTTGTTTTATCCCCCACCAAACAGCTTGGGAACCTAGTTTTGGACGCAGGTTCTCATGGTCCCAGTCATGTTGTGGGATATTTAAAAAAAAAAAAAAAAAATCTGATGGGAATCTAAATTGGATCGTTGTTAGATTGGCCAAGGTCAGCCATGGATTGCTGACCAGAATGGCTTTTGAGGTCACATTTCTGATGGTCCGCCCTAAATTCCATTAAAAACAGTGAAGAAGAAGAGAGAATTAGAACTTGGTGGATATTTGCTTAGTGAAATGCTATTCTTCAGCATCCAGTAAGGAAGGGAGAACTAAATGAGGGTTAACATACCTTTCCAGAGTACATGCTCGCGCACACACACACACACACACACACACACACACACACACACACACACACACACAGGCTAGCTATTAGCTAGTCATTCATTTGTCCATGTAACTTGTGGCTGATGAGGAGAAATTTGTTACTTTTTGCATACATGTAGCTAATAGAGATGTTAATAATCCATTTTACAGATGAAGGAGGGAGATTTGAAGTGCTTTTCTTCTTCTTTCTTTCTTTTTTTTTTTTTTTTTAAATGCAGCACCTCTCATGAGCAAATCCGGTCCTACTTGATTTGCTGGCAGGAGTTTTCTGTCTGTCACCTCCTGTGATTAGAGGAACTTGATTTTATCTCTTGATAAAAGATGAACCTACTTGGCTGAAGACAGCAAACTGGCAAATACCACAAACAAACACAACCTTTAACACGTTCACTTCTTTTTTTTTTTTTTTTTACTTTTTTTTTTGTTTTTTATTAAAAGGTTCAACAACACCGACAGTTTAGAAGCTAAATATTTCTCCATGTGTACAGCTATAGAATCTATGCTGTCGAAGATTTCTAAGATCAGAATAGACTGAGGAAAGTTGTTCTTTCTTCTTTACACCAAGTTCCCTTGTTCCACAGAGCAGTTAGGCTGTTTCCAAGTCCTCAAGTCCAAGTCCCCTGAGGTCATAAATGTCAGTCTCTCATGGGTGACCAGCAGTGTGCACTTTCCAACAGTTTTCCATCTGTCTAGATTTATTTTTAGTTGTTTATTCTCTTGTTTTCCTGCTTGCCCGTCTCTTTTCTTCAATACCTCCAAGTGCATTGAAGTTAACTGAAATCAGAGCTTCATAAGGCGCATTAGAAGGAGCTTTGGAATTTGCACACGTATACCAGATCTGCTTTGAGTAGTTGAGTAAAGACTAGCCTTTATGGACTCGTGATTTGGCGCTTTGAAAATTTAAACAACCTTTATTGTAGGAAGATGTTTGCTGCACGTGTAGCTTTCAAGCTCCAACCTTTTTTGGTTTGTTTTTCAGAACGTTCTTCAGTAATTAAAATTTTTTCCATACCAGCTCAACTCTGAAACACTTACAGGCCTGCAAAAGTGTTTGTGTAGATCCATTTCCGTGGATTTTACGCAGTCCGATTGTTATTTCAAGACTACTCATAATTTCATGCTTCTACTCATTTCTGTTGTTTAAAAAAAAAAAAAAAAAAAAAGCTAAAGGTGCTGGATCTGCCGGCTTCATACTTTTCACAGGCAGATAAGTGTAAGGAAGTGCTATCCTCCTGTACTGAATCTTTTTAGATGAAGCCAATTCCGGATGACATTTCAGGATCCCAAAGGATCTGTGTGTACATATAAATACCCCTATATTATAAATATTTTTGGAAAGGACTTAAATTAGAAGGCTTTCAGTGTGAGAGTCTTAATATAGGGACAGTTGTTGCCTTCTCATCTTTATGACCTTCTGATTTTGATTATAGAGCACTGTTTCCTGAATATGTTTAACTGCCAAGGACAGTCCTTTTTGAGAAAAGACCACCTCGTTTTCATCCAAGAGGAAAGAAGCTTGTTGGGTCATCAGATTCCAAAACCCATGCCGATCTCTTCAAAAATCAAATGCAGTTTTTCTTGGACAGAAATGGTTTTTTTTTGTTTTTTTTATGTTTTTGGGGATCTGTCCTTACATATGATGGCATGGAGAAAACTGCGTTGCTGGAATGTTTAACTCCTCTGTATGGATTTCTCTCTTTTCCTTGAGCCTCAGCTCTCATCTTAAAGACAGCAGGCCGAATGATGTGCCCTGTGCCCTTATAAGGACAAAATAATGCTGTGTGAGCAGTGGACTTTCTGAGTCACTCATTCACTCACATACTTGAAAGCAATCTTTCCATGGGGGAAAAAAAAGTGATCAGGTAAAAATGTGAGGATTTGAACAATAGGCCAAAAAAAACAAACAAAAAAAACACCTAAAATGACTACCCTAAACTCTATTCTTAATAGCTGTCCATAGATTTATTATTTAAAAACTGATCAGACCAGCATGCTTTAACTAGTGAGAGACATCTGTGATTGGATGGTGTGCATGGGTTCTAAAGAAGAGGAGCAGATGGACGCTAATGTCAGAAATCTAAAACTAAAGGTGTTCACCAAAGAGTTGTACCACATGACCTCATGCACGCACTTGAAGAATGGCGAGTTTACAAAAAGATTAGGGGGATAAACACCCTGTCAATCAGAGGGACACTAGCCAATCATTGACATGTCATGGGAGAAAATGGAGAGAAACATAGTTTCTTAGAAAGCACGCTCACCTACAGCATCTCTGTGTGGTATACCAGCTGCTCTTTGGCTGAGTCGAAGGCTCTCCAGAGAGTCATCACATCAGCCCAGAAGATCATCAACACACAGCTTCCTGCGGAAACACCCGCTGTGTCCACTAACCCGCAATCATCATCATCATCAGAGACACATCCCATCTAGGTCCCTCTGGAAAGTGCAACAGGTCCATCGAGACATAGATGTCAAGGCTCCTAAACATAAGTTAAATACAGCATAATTATCACCAGTACATGTTATAGTAGAAATGCAGTTTCATTAAAATGATTGTGTGTTTAAACATGGCACTGAATTCCCCAAGCAGCACCTTATGTTTATTTTAACCTCCGTCATGTACTTGTTTCTTTACTTGCTGATATTGTTGGTGTATGTAAATCATCATACAACTGGAGGTGCCATTTCAATGGATCAGTGTTTCACAGCTTTCAGTTGCACTGTATCTCAGGGAAACAAGCTGCAGCTTGACCTGCCTTATCAGTTTTTAGGAAGGAAGGCTGACCCTAACTGTGTGTGTGTGTGCAGCTGGCACTGCATCCAACAGTGACTTGCACTCAGTTACTCATATCCTTTAAAAAAAACAAAAAAAAACACTACAATGGAACTACTTGGACGGCAGTTGAGGAGTGAACTAATCGCTGCCTGCTGCTCTAGTGGCCTTCATTTTTTTGGGACATTATTTCTACTCCCATGTTTTTCTGTTCTCTCAGACAGTGTGTAAGCGTGCGTTTCATTATGAGGTGCAGTGTTTCGTGCACATGGGGGTGCATGATATGAGAAATATCAGATCACAATTCTGGAAGACGATACACAATATGTATTGTGATTATATAGGTTTACTCACCAACAGTAAGGTTGCATTATTTTGCCAAAAAAACAATTACAAAAGTTTTTAAAAAAATTTTTTTTATAAATATGTTTATTATAAGGTTTAGGTTATGTGGTGCCTCGGCCTTCCAAGTTACTATAGAAACGATTACATCAGAGTGAACGCATTAGTATAAACCCGTGAGTTGCCTTGCAGCTGGGACTACTGCTGTTATAGAAACTTAATCATCACCTTCTGGCCAATCAGAATGGAGAGTTCTGATCTGAGCACTGTGGTATAAAGAATAATATTAATATACATTGGTTGCTCTTCTTCCAATTGTCGACTGTCCAGGTTCGGTGAGCCTGTACGCATCTGCCTCCATGTTCAATGTGTTGTGCATTCTGAGATGCTTTTCTGCTTACCACGGTTGTAAAGAGTGCTTATTTGAGTTACTGTAGACTTCCAGTCAATTGGAACCAGTCTGACTATTCTCCTCTGACCTCTTTCATCAAGAGTTGTTTTTTCTTTTGCACTAGTCTGTGTAAACTCTGAACTGTTGTGTGTGAAAATCCCAGGTGATCAGCAGTTTATGAAATACCCAAACCCAGCCTGTCAACCCTGCCACATGGCACAGATCACGTTTTCCCCTCATTCCGATCTCTGATGTGAAAGTTAACTGAGGCTCTTGGCCTGTATCTGCATGATTTTATATACTGAGCTGCTGCCATATGATTGTCTGATTGGACAGTTGCATGAATGAGCAGGTGGCTGGTGAGTGTATAATATAAGGTTATCTAGTTCTGCGTTGGAGTTAATGCCAACCCTTAGCTAGGACTATACCATAACTTTTAAAACTCATGTAACCTGTGTACTGCATGTCTTGTTTTCAGCTTGATGGCACTGTGGATATGACTGAGCGACGACTCATAAGGTCAGCTATTCGAGAGCTGCGCCACCGTGAGATTGAAGACCTGGAAGCTGCGCTGACCAATAAGAGATTCAGACGGGCCCAGGAGCACAGACACGATGATAAGGAAAATCAGCATCGGTAGAAGAAAACGATTTTTACTCATTTTTCCTTTGCCATTAGCTTGATTCTGATCACGTCTTTGACATCAGTAATATATAAATTTTGTGCTTTGCTATGAAAAGTTCGAATTGTTCCAATTATTATCTTATCTTCTGACTGGAAAGTCTTGTGAGCCAGTGAACCCAACTCCTTTGACATTTCTCTCACAAATTGGCTGTTGTTTTTGATATGAGTTGGTCAATTCATACACTACTGAGAATGTATTAAAGCCAAGCCCACAGTCCGTCCTCTTTCTCCCACATACATACAAGTATGGAGAGAATTTCGCTCCTTCCTCCACACTCACATTTTCCATTCTTAATAGTTTTCTTAGACTGAAGTTTCCTCCTGCCAAGAAAAACTTTCTGGTATGCGAGCGTCCAGCTGCTGAGTGCAGCGCAAAGCTGTCACTCAGCACTATACATAACTGTCAGTGTATTATTCTTGAATTACACGTGTGTGTGTGTGTGTGCCTGTATATTCACAGGCCTGATTTGGCAGCATCCTTGGACTTGCTTTCTAGGAAGCTTCAGGACATTCAGGACATTGATGAGCTCTCTGTGATGGTAGGTACCAGGAGGAAAAAATGGCTCCAACACCATTATATAGCTCTGACCATTTAATATGCATGGTGGGCTGGGAAACTCCTGTTAGATGTTGCTGTAGCTGAATTCTGGTAAAATTATCTGTAAAAAAAAAAAAAGATTTCTGCCTATAATGTACCTCGACATCTCAACTTTATGAAAGCATCGATATTTTTTTTAACCGAAAGGACATGGAATTGCTTTTATTTGCTTTTTAAACCTGCTTAGTCTAGCTTCCTGTGAAGATGCTGTTGGTTTAGGAGTTAACAGATGCAGTATTAAAGATGGGCAGTGGTAGCACAGTGGTTAGGATGTTGGGCTACTGATCGGAAGGTCGTGAGTTCGATCCCCAGCACCGCCATGCTGCCACTGGTGGGCCCTTGAGCAAGGCCCTTAACCCTCAACTGCTCAGTTGTATAAATAAGATAAATGTAAGTCGCTCTGCATAAGGGCGTCTGCCAAATGCCATAAATGTAAATGTAAAGATGTCTAAAACCTTGGTAGCTAAGTGTGTTCCTCACACAGTGAACGCCGCACTTTGATCAAGTAGATTGCTACCCATTTTCACTCTGTTCACTTCACTTGTGGTTGAGATGCATGCGGTTTTCAGAACTTCAGGCTTCTATAGTAGACATTTTTACCACATAAAGGATTTTCCCAGGCTGCCACACAATTATGGATCTTACCACAATTTATGATATTTTCTATATATAGCCACACAGACAGTGTTTGGATCGGCACTGTCTGTGTTTTTCTCCCTCCACCCTTAACAAAATGTCAGCCTAAAATACCTACTTTTATTTTGTTGGGTTTTTTTTCTAACTCGGGGGTGGGCTGATATTTTTAGTCCCCTGTGGATAGACATGTCTGTGATTTAATGGCTGTCTTTTGCCTGTACATTGGGAAAGCGTTTTCGAGCACTGTGACATGCCGTATTTAGTCATCTTTGCAGTTATCCAGAGAATTGTAAAACTCTTTCTTCGAGTGCAGCATGCTCGATCCATGTGAAAAGTCTCTCAGAATGGAGTCGCTACAGGTCTACATTTTTGTGTCACACGTGATTCACTGGGAAAATAATATCTACATGGGTTTTTATAGCTTTTATTTGCAGCTCCTGGTGGTATAACGCTGCAATCCATTGTACTCGGATCTCCAACCTCCAACATGGAAAAGCGCAATGGAATAGTCATTCAACTCGGAATTCCCAGTTGGAAACTTGGGCAACATCCATCAAGTTCTCTGCCAATAAACACACCTGATATCACAACAATATGGTGCTACACAGTCAATAGTAAACATATTTCCCTTTGTATAATTTTATACTTGATAAAACTTTAATTTTAGTTGATATGTAGCTTTTGTGTTAACAGCTTTGTAAGTTCAGAGTTGCAGCGCAATTCCATTGATTTACGCCCAATTTCATGATCGTGATCAGACCATTGTGATAGATTGGGACAGGACAGTTGACTAATCCTATACATTGTTTTTTGTCGCTAATTGTGCAGAAACATTTACATGATGGTTCTTTAAAAGTTTCTCAAATTCAGAGACTAGCCACAAATCCCAAATACGATCTTGCTCTCAGCATCCATGTCTTTCCAAGCCAAAATGCTGGAAAATCGGGAAAATTGACTTTCCGAGTACAATGGATTACAGCATAAATCTTTTCTTTATATTGGACACATATATTAATATAATGCAACTTGTAGTGTTCTGTAAATAAATTCATGATCTAATAATGTTCGATATACAGTATTCAACTCACTAAAGCCCATCAGGTGCAGATTTTAAGGAACGGAAAATAAAAAAGTATCATAATATGTTTGTGTGGGAAGCAAATATCCGGGATTGTAGGAAAAGAAACATGCTGGGAATAGCCATGTGGCGTATCATGACTGAGGAAATTTGTTATGCAATATATATTATTATAGAGGGAGCCAGATTAAGATGGTTTGGACATGTTCAGAGGAGGGAGAGTGAGTATATTGGTAGGAGAATGTTGGACATGGAGCNAAGATAGGGATAGGTGGAGAGTGATGATTCGCTGTGGTGACCCCTGAAGGGAAAAGCCGAAAGAAGAAGAAGAAGATATTATTATAGAGGGAGCACTAATAGAAACTATTATTTTTATTATTAATAAAAGCATTATACCGTTTGTCATGATCGAGACACAGACCCACACAAATTCCCAACTTCAGTCCATTTTAGAGAATATTTCATATTGTTTTCTGAGAAGCATTTTTAATTTCTGGTACATCATAAATAGCTCTCTTTTATTTGTCCTGGTTTTTAAATGCTGTTGATTTGTTTGTCTTTTTTTGTTTTTTCCCACCTATCGTTTGTAGTTGCGTAGTAGCACAGAGTATGAAGAGAGGAAGCTCATCCGTGCAGCCATTCGCCGACTGAGAGATGAAGAGATTCAGGGTACGGACCACGTGTGCGTGTGCCGATTGCTTGAATGAAAAGCGGTGTTGTTCGTGTGAATTCTACCTCTTATACCTGTCTGCTTTCAAGCAGGTGCACTAGAGAAGATTCATTTAACCGGGCAGCAGATGGAGAAGCAACAAAAGCCTCAAAGAAGCCTGGACCCGGAGGTGAGTGGATAGTGGAAGGCGATGATTAGTGACATTTTCTCTTGGAGAAAGATGCGTTTTGTAATGTGCAAGGATTTATCTTATGCTTGTATAAAATAAAGGGAAGAGGACAATGCGAAATATTTTAGCTGTTAATCAAATTGTCATCTTTAGTTGTCACAGTTGTTAGGGATCCGGAGTGTAAAATGAGTGTAAAGAATTGGGTGAGAATAATTATGCCTAATAATTATCCAGGGTTCTCTTTATCAGTTTGATTAGTGTTATAGCTTATAGCAGTAAGTGCAACAGGTAACAACTGTTGGCACGGTTCCACTATTGGCTCCGGGGTCCACTATTCAGCCCTGAGCTTGGGTTCCTGTCTGTGCAGAGTTGCGCATGTTTTCCCTGTGTTCGTGTGGGTTTTCTCCAGGTTCGTCCCACCTCCCAAAAACATGCCAGTAGGTGGATTGTCTAATATAAATTTCCTTTAGCTGTGTGTGAGTGTGGGCGCATGTTGCCTTGTGATGGACTGGCACCCCAGCCATGGTGTATTCCTGCTTAACTCCCAGTTGTCCCGGGACAGGCTCTGACCCGGATTACTGAAGAGGAGTGAATGAATATATACACAAAGTTGACCACTGGCTAGTTGTCTTCTCCAGTTTATAGTCATTTGGTCACAGGCTACAATTATGAACGATATATATGAGGTTTCCTGTCTACTCATGTGCATATTACAATTATGGCTGTGCATTATTTTTTTCAGTTAGACATAATTTGATAGAAAAATGACCGAGAGCTTGAGTCACAGCCATCCATGTCCGGGCGTTAAGACAGCAAAATTGGCAGTGCTCTCTGGGTGGGAGGGATGGTACACACTCTCTCCCTGTCAATCACAGTGACACTAGCCAATCATCTGTGTCTGTGAGCTGATGTATATGGAACAGGGTAGATGTCGTGTGATGATGGGGAAAGTTAGCTAATGGGAGGGAATTAGCAAGACTAAATTGGTGGAAAAAGGGGGGAGAATTCCAAAAAAAAAATTGCTTAAATTATAAAATTAAATGTGCCAATATCAGGCTAGGTGTAGCAAAAAATAATAAATTTACTAGAAACACTACAGAAAATCTGTACATTAGAAGTTCAGACAAAAAGTGCTTAGCACTGAGGCTCAAATTTTTTTTTCCACAAAAAAAATTGGTTGATTAATTAAAGGCTTATTTCTGTAGCTCTGGATATGTTTAGGTTCTAGTTTGTAGTTCTAGTCTGGTGTGAAAATATGTGTTTTTATCTTTCCCACAAAGCGTGTCGAGTGCCGTCTCTGGAATGCTGCCGTCTCATTCCAGTATTGTTGTGCATGATGGCTGTACAGTGGCTTTTTAAATTGGTGCCACAAAATTGTTTTGGTTTCTCTTTTACACTGTGTGTTCGTGCCTCTGGTATTTAGCTGAACTGACCAGTGATACTTATCCAAAAAAAAACTTTATTTCCGTTGCACCATGGTACGGTTTTAAAACCAGTCACTCTTCAGGACTCTTGTATTTAGGTCATCAGCAATTCTTTGCTACACCATCAACAAACCTCTCAGTTCATCACATAACCATAAACAATAAATCTACTGTAAAGGTTTTTAACCAGTGGTCTCACAGCTTGAAACTGTGTCTGAGTTCCAGGCACTGGGCTAATCATGTGCTTTAGCTCATAACAGCTATTGAGAGTTAATACCGTGCTTACAAACGATGACGTTTAATGGCAGTTTGTATAAAGAAAAGTAATAAGGTGTGAGCTTAGCACACTCTTTCATTTCAAAAGGATGTGAATCAACCTGCAATGAAAGCTCAGTGAACATAGCAAGGCTTTTGTTTCTTTTTTCCATTGCAGTTTGAAATTTTTCTAGCGAGCCGTTTTTTTTGGACAGTGTTTGAACAGGACATGTCCCGTAACATAATGACTGTGCTCCTTTTCAGCTATGATCACTAAGTTCTTTGGGATTAGATGATGCTTAAATGTAGGAGGTTGTTAATAAAATGCTAGCAGGCATGTTTGTAGCAACACAACAAGCATTTACGTTTACATTTACGGCATGCAGCAGACCTCTTGTCCAGAGTTTGAGAATTGAATTGAGGTTTCTACTGAAAAACATACAGGACATAGGAGTTAGCGTGAGTCGGGACAGCACAGAAAGCAGCATTCATTTTCTTAAACAAGTGTTGATTTAGTGCTCATTTCAGTGTTGAGTGAAAAGGTGGATCTTCAGTTCAATTCAGTTTTATCTGTATAGTGCTTTTAACACTGGACATTGTCACAAAGCAGCTTTACAGAAATAAATAGATAAATTAAACAAAACCACAAGTGATGGTGGTGAGGAAAAACTTCCTGAGACGATATGAGGAAGAAATCTTGAGAGGAACCAGACTCAAAAGGGAACCCATCCTCATCTGGCTGACACCAGATAGTGCGATTATAAATAATTCCCTTCTATAACTGTGTACTACATGGACGACTAGTGCAAGTGTGTAACCAGGAAATTCATCACAGTGTTCACATGAAGTCCGGTTTGTTGAACCTGCCCACTGTCACACAGTACACACTGCTGCAAATTATTCATAAAATGAAGCCCACTTTTTGTTCACTGGATGTTGTTCCTTTTCATCTTTTATTAGAGACACTTGACACTATTAGTCCTAGTTTATTGTCAATAATTAATAGCAGTTTAATCAGTGGAATAGTCCCATCTTATTTTAAGCATGCCACTGTGCAGCCGCTACTCAAAAAAACAAATCTTGATCCAACAGTTTTAAATAATTATCGTCCCATCTCTAAATTTGCATTTTTATCAAAAGTATGGAGAAGGTTGTGTTTGATCAGCTTTCTTCTTTTCTACAGGAAAAAGGTAATTTCGATAAATATCATTCTGGCTTCAGACCTCAACACAGTACAGAATCTGCATTGCTGAAAGTATTAAACGACTTACTGTTGATCGTCGATTCCGGCAACTGTGCTGTTTTAATTTTGCTGGATCTCAGTGCGGTATTCGACACTCTCGATCATGGCATTCTTTTAAATCGCTTAGAGCAAATTGGGATACAAGTCATGTTTTAAATTGATTTGTATCCTATTTAAATGATTGAACCTTTTTGGTAGAGACTGGCAAATATTCCTCATCTTGTGCACCAGTTTTGTATGGGGTTCCACAGGGCTCAATTCTGGGTCCTGTTTTATTTTCTTTATGCATGCTTCCTTTGTATGCTATATTTAAGAAGCACAATGTCTCATACCACTGTTACGCATATGATACTCAGCGTTATGTTCCCTTGCATCCTAAGGATCTCTCCAGCTCACAGTGTGTGTGTGATTGTCTGAGAGATGTTAGAAACTCAGGTGTTACTTTTGACTCTGCTTTGACTTTTGATAAGCAGATCAGTGCTGTGGTTTGAAGTTGTTTTTATCAGCTACAGAATGTTGCAAAGATGAAGTCATTCTTAACATTAAGAGACATGGAGTCTGTAATACATGCTTTTATCTCATCCAGATTAGATTATTGCAATGTATTGTACTTGGGTGTTTCACAGTCTCTATTGTCACGTCTTCAACTTGTTCAAAACGCTGCCGCCAGATTGTTAACTGGAACAAAGAAGAGGGAACATATCTCAGCAGTGTTGATCTCTCTCTCTCCACTGGCTCCCAGTTAGATATCGTATCCATTTTAAAACATTGTTGTTTGTTTATAGGGGTGTGCATGGACTGGCTCCTTCATATATCTCCGATCTCCTTCTGTTCCACTGTAATGCCTCCAGGGAACTTCGATCAACAGCACAGTAAATCACACAGTATTAAGAATCAAATGTGTAAACTTTTGAACTGGTTCACTTGTGTAAATTCAGTTATTATTGTGTCTCTTATTATATTTTGAAGTATTAACATTTTGCAGATTCTGCCAGGCGTGTGTAAACTTACGAGCCCAACTGTACTAGAACAAACTTTTTGGAACCTGAGTGACTAGCACCTAACAGACTATTGGTTTAGCTAACACCCCCCCCCTCCCCCCGCGGCTGCCTAGCCCATGATTGTCACAGATTAACTAGGCTGTTATAGTACTATTAGGTAAGTTACAAAAAATGTGACCAGCACCTTTGTCTGAGCAGCAGGTTGGATACCTTTTGTGGATAATTTGTGAGTCAGAATTGAAATTGACCTCGCTCAGGTCAGCGTACTCGTTGCTTCCTCATTGCTAACCTTTTTGGTCTCTGAAGTAATTGTGGGAATGCATGAACAGAGATGGAGGAAAGATTTAGGGTCAGCTGAAACAGCATGTTTGTCATACATCTCTAATTACGTGTTTGGTATGAGAGCTCTAAGCGCGTGTAGACAGGTTTTGGGTAGTTGGTTCCAGGTTTAAAACACCTCTCAGAAATGCTGCTACTCAGGTAGTCATGAGATACGTGTGGATTTACAATAGAAACAAAATAATAGGGTGGTTTTTTTTTCAGTTATTTTTCAGTTGTTAACAGATTTCAATGTCAAAACAAGATGACGGAAAAACAGATCATTAGTGTTAAATGGTGGGTGTATAGTGATTATTTTGCTGTCCAGGCCTGTGTTTGACATGCCTGTTCTAAACTCTACAAACTTCAGTAGCAAACTAAGTAATACTTAGTAACAAACTATGCAATACTGATTTTAATCACACTATACTATACTGTATAGTTTAAAAACTCTATACTGATTTTAAACACACTATACTGATTTTAATCACACTATACTGATTTTAAACACGCTATACTGATTTTAATCGCGCTATACTGATTTTAAACGCGCTATACTGATTTTAATCACACTATTATACTGATTTTAATCACACTATACTGATTTTAAACGTGCTATACTGATTTTAATCACACTATTATACTGATTTTAATCACACTATACTGATTTTAAATGTGCTATACTGATTTTAATCACACTATTATACTGATTTTAATCACACTATTATACTGATTTTAATCACACTATACTGATTTTAAATGCGCTATACTGATTTTAATCACACTATTATACTGATGTTAAACACACTATACTGATTTTAAACGTGCTATACTGATTTTAAACACGCTATACTGATTTTAAACGTGCTATACTGATTTTAAACGCGCTATACTGATTTTAAACGCGCTATACTGATTTTAATCACACTATTATACTGATTTTAAACGCGCTATACTGATTTTAATCACACTATTATACTGATTTTAATCACACTATTATACTGATTTTAATCACACTATACTGATTTTAAATGCGCTATACTGATTTTAATCACACTGCTGATTTTAATCACACTATACCGACTTTTAACGCGCTATACTGATTTTAATCACACACTACTGATTTTAAGCACACTATACTGATTTTAAGCACACAATATTATACTGATTTTAAACACACTATACTATACTGATTTTAAAAACACTATTATACTGATTTTAAACACACTATACTGATTTTAAACACACTATACTATACTGATTTTAAACACACTATTATACTGATTTTAATCACGCTTGGACTGATTTTAATTACACTATACTGATTTTAAACATACTACTGATTTTAATCACGCTATACTGATTTGAATCACTCTGTACTGATTTTAATCACGCTTGTACTGATTTTAATCACACTACTGATTTTAATAAATGCTGTACTGATTTTAATCACACTATATTATACTGATTTTAATCACACTACTGATTTTAAACACACTATTATACTGATTTTAATCACACTATTATACTGATTTTAATCACACTATTATACTGATTTTAATCACACTATATTATACTGATTTTAATCACACTATATTATACTGATTTTAATCACACTATACTGATTTTAATCACACTATATTATGCTGATTTTAATCACACTATACTGATTTTAATCACACTATACTGATTTTAATCACACTATACTGATTTTAGTCACACTATATTATACTGATTTTAATCATACTACTGATTTTAAACACACTATTTTGCTACTATTATTATACTTACAATAAATATGAATAAATAAACAAACTAGACCATTTATATAGCATCAAGTTGAGATTATTTTATTCAGAAAATATGATGTATTCAGATAATCCTCATTTTTAGACTCAAAAATTTATTGAAAATTTATTTAAGTTAATTAAAAAAAACAGTAAGAAACAAAATTTTCAAGGGGAAAAAAGTGAGAATAGTAGAAGTTTCACTTAAGCTGTATTTACTTGGATAAATTCAACTCCCCAAATATTCTGCTAAAAGACCTGAGAAGCAACATTTTAAATCCAGGACCTCTTGAACAGTAAATGAACAGCTTGAACTTTCTTGAGAGGATATTTCGCTACAGAGTGAAATCTAAAAACCTTTCATTCGAGGCAGTACAAATAAAACCGCAGCTAATTCCAGGGAAGAGTAAATCGGATGAATTTAAAGGAAAGGATCACCTGTTCCACCTCGTTTATGCATCGAATTCTACCTGTTCAAACATCTGAACCATAATTCTGTCATCACTGGCAGTCTAGCCACCACGAAAATACATACGCAGTGTTATGACTGTGATATGACTCATCAGACTGTTATTAACACATCTTACTCACACATCTGGCTCACTTTCATAAAAACATATACAGGCCCAAGACCTCAGCGGCCACGGAAATGTGAAGAATGTGAAAAATCTTCCATTCCAACTGTTTGACCAAGTGCTTCAGTATGTAAAGCTTCTCTTTCTCTCTCTCTCTAGCTCTTCTTGAATATTTTGTTTATTTTATACTTGATGTAGCATTTACCACCACCCAGTGGTTAAGAAGCAGGTGATGGTCACCCACAGTTAAAAATCTTACTCTTAACAGTTAAAGCTGTAAATAAAGTATGAAGCAAATATATATAATATAATAAATAATAATATATAATAATATAATCTGGTTTTATTCAAAAAAGCTTCAGTGTGTCTAGTTACTAGTTAGGACAGATCGTGCCATTGCTTAGTGATTATTATTATTATTATTATTATTATTATTATTATTATTATTATTATTTTTGGTCTGTGGTATAAACTAGCTCCCTAATATAAAATATCTTCAGTATACTAAGAGAGACACATGAACCAAGCTCTAAAGGTGCTTTACATCCAAAAAACTACACACACTAGTTAAAAAATTTCTATATTTCCTAAAAAGGAAACCAGTACCCAACCTCATTAATGGTCTTGTAGCTGAATGGGCAAATCCTCACAGCCGCGCTCTAAAATCTGGTGGAAAGCCTTCTCAGAAGCGTGGAGGTTATTATAACAGCACCAGGGGGGACTAAATCTGGACTGGGAAGTTCAACAAGCACACATGAGTGTGATTCAGGTGTCCATTATAGTGTACTATAGTGTACGTTCTGTTCATTCTGCTACAGTCACCTCTGTGACTGAGTTACCTTCAGACAGGAATTGTTCTCGTCTTCTAATGCACTGATACCTTTTGTGGAAAATAAATAATGCTTGGATTCACTGAGATTCTCAGCCTCTGGTGGCTTGTATAGTTTCTGGTTTTTAGTGTCTATAGCTTCGGGGTTCCTGGTTTGATCCTGAGCTCAGGATATCTGGAGTTTCATATGTTCTCGCTTTGTTTGCGTGGGTTTCCTCTGGGTTCTCCAAGTTCCTCTCACTGTCAAAAAAAACAAACAAACAAAAAAACATGCAGGTAGGCTGACTGGCTGCGCTAAATTGTCCCTAGGTGTGTGAAAAACGTATGTAAAAGTGTGTGATGGACTGGCATTCCACATGTTTCACATGTTCCCAAGATTCAGCATGACCCTGACCAAGATAAAGCACTTGCTACAGATGATGATGATGATGATTTGTTAGACCATTTCTCCAGCACGGAACTGGATTACGGTCTTACTGTTAAGAAAATGGGGGAAATAAATTTTTGTGCGTTTCACTCCCGTTTCTTTACACTTATGCCAAGGTGAACAGAGCCTTACTTCTTGAAAGTCTGGTTTGTTTTGCCGTGCGCTGTTGCTTCTGAACATCGTTTGATGTTCAAATTATGGTGTCATGTCTATCAATGTCTGTGTCATGGTCTTAATCATTTTTAGTCGTTATTCTTCGAGGCATTGTGGTAATTACAATTTCCAATCCGCCCACGTTAAATTCCACCACTAGCACACCTGGTTCGACTAATCTGCCTGAGCTAAATCAGATGTGCTGCTGGTGGAATTTAACCAATATATGGGTCGGCCTTGAGGAGACGTGGGGGAAATATCAATAACCTGTAGAATGACGCAAAAAAATTCTAATTGAGGTTACAGTGCATTTATATATGTATTAATAAGATGCATTTATTATAATGCAATATAGAGTTTTACACGTGATGATAATGAACTGCTTTGAGCATCGATTTCCAGGGTGGCGATGTAGAGTTTTGCTCAGTACTGTATGTCTAGGCCGAGTTCCAGCTGAGTGTAGCGGGATCCTTTAATGTCGCTGTGTTTCGCTGCGACTTGTCAAATAGCGTCAAATATTTTTTCACGCAGGCAAGACATCCTTAGCGCTAGTGGTCAGTGTGACTTCAGAACATTTTAACCACATTTTTCAGCTTGCAATAATAACAATAATAATATAGAATACACCCACAAATAAATAATAGCTTATGGCTTTCATTTTTCAACCAGATATTACACAAATGCTGACTTTGGATAAAGGCTTTCATAGAAAAATACACATTTGAAGGCAGACGGAAAATATTTGGCTGCTATTTAATCCATTGCCTTCACTGGCTGTCGTCCCTTTACTCCCCCCAACCTTCGTGCTCTTATAATGACATCTTTTGCGTTCTCATTTTCTTGCTGAAATTGTATAATTCATGAATTATAAATTTCCCAGCCTACTAGACATGTGGAGTGTAAATCCAGTACTGCAGTGCATGAAAAAGATGCCACATTACAGTCAGGAATAAGGAAAATATGAAGATTGAGTAGGAATAAATATAACTGTGTATGCTATGAAGCAGATTTATGGGTGATATAATTATAGGTGTGGTTGAAAAGCGTTTAAATCCTGCAGCAGCGAGTGTAGTGGTTTCAGGTTTGGCTTTTTGAGGTGGGAATTCTTGCAGTCGTAGGTCACTTTAACGGTTGGCTCTGAAATTAGCAGATGACGAATTAAGGTTCGTTAGGAAGTGGAATTTAAGTGTTGTGTAGCCGTCTACCTGTAAGAGGAGGACACAGAGAAGCCGAGGAAGCCAAATGAAACAGAGCGGAGGGGAGCGGGGGCGTGTCGAAGGCCGGGAGGGAGGAGTGTTGATGTGGGAGTGGCCAAACACAGAGGTAGAGTACGAGTCATTCTGTGCATTGCACATGTTGGGATTTGGAGGAGAAGACAGTAGCTCCTGGACAGGAAGGTAAATATTACTTTTGTTATTGCTGCATTGTTTTTTTATTTAAAAAAATTTTTTTTTACTGATCAGAAAAAAAACTAAAACACTTTTTTTGTGTGTTAATGTTTAGGTTTTTACGTTTTTAAATGTGACATCAAATATTAATGCAGTATTAATGAGCTTTTATGAGCCTGAAGTCAGATGAATTTTACTGCATTCAGTTGAATCGAGTGTATCAGGATAGGTTTGTGTGTTAAGGTGGTGTGGAATAAATTCATATTTTAAATACTACGCACCCGACGTACAGCATGGACCCGCTCTGAGCCGGGCAGGAAAAGAGAAACGAGTCAGGGACAGCAGCCGGCTGGGTGTGAAATATCATTCATGTGATTGTGTGTGTGTGTGTGTGTGTGTGTGTGTGTGTGTGTGTGTGTGTGTGTGTGTGTGTGTGTGTGAGAGAGAGAGAGAGAGAGAGAGAGAGAGAGAGAGAGAGAGAGAGAGAGAGAGAGAGAGAGAGAGCTTTTAATACTTAAAGTCTTCAGTGTACTGCATTTGGTGTTTGTGGTCACAATTTGAAAACCACATTGAGTTTTAACTATAGGACATGTGGAAACCTGACACACACACACACAACACACACACACACACACACACACTTTGAGGACATTAGAAAAAGAGTTTGTGTCTTGGCTGAAAGGTCTGTAATTATGCTATAGTATATGGTTATACTGATGTGTTACTGATGCATTTTTCCTTTGCTCCTAATGTCCTCTTAAAAAAAAAAAAAAAAAAAAAAAGATGCGTCTGGTTTAAACGGAAAGCGTCTGTCTGCTTTAGTTTAGTTTAACTTTTACAAGGTGTGTAAAGACCAACAGAACATGCAAGGCTTGATGTAATATTGTTTTTGGGCATGAATAGTTGGAGTTTTGTGTCATTTCCCCTGGCGTGAGAGCCCACAACACACACACACACACACACACACACACACACACACACCCACACACACACACACACACACACACACACACACACACACACACACACACCTGCATTTTGGACTGATGTAAGCAATTAGTCATGAAGTGCTTGCTTGTTGTCCCGGACCTGTAGCCCTTAATACTATTGTAGCAAGTACTCAAGGTCACTTTCAATTTTGAGAGGGAAAAAAAAAAAAAAAAAGAAAAGGAAAAAAAAGACAAGTAGCCTAATGTGAAAACTGTGATCTTCTGAGTGATTATCTCTCTCAACACACACCTATACACACAGTCATGTCCGCTCATGTGATACACTTGCTGTCATTTTCGGTCAATCCTTCACACTTTCATTAATGACATGAAATGAAACATCAAATTTTTTTTATTTTTTTATTTTTTTATATAAATCTTCACTTTGCAGCTTGTTGCTGCGTTCAAGCAGAACTAAGATTGTGTGCGTGCGTGTGTGTGTGTGTTGGGAAGAATGACTAATTTCAAAACTTAGAAAGCAGTTTACATCCTTGGGCCTTGACATACTTTATTGTTTGTAGAATGAAACCTTAATTTCAGTGACATTTTAATGGCTTCTTCTCAACTGCAAACAAAATAGCAACCGTGTCAGGAATAAAATATAACCAACCACAGGATGGTGTTATGAGGCCTGAGGTGAAGTGGACTTCCTGTTACCGCTGTTGATCATTTTCCTATAACGGCATGTCCTGAAGTGTTTTATTCCGCAGCAATTTGCCAATGGTGACATTTAAAAAAAAAAATAATAAAAAAAAATAATGTATTTATTCATGAAGGACACATCAATCCTGATTAAATGTTTCTGTGAATGAGCTGTTACTATAGAAACGATAATGTATTAGAATGAGCACATTAATAAAAGCCTAAACTGTTTTAGCATGCTACAGGTGTGTGTGTGTGTGTGTGTGTGTGTGTGTGTGCGAGACACCTTTTGTCCTCAGTATCTTATCTAGTTTTAATGGTATACTGTAACAGTTCCTATAGGTCACCAATCTACAGCTTTTAATCATGTTTCAGCTCTGTTTTTATCCTACTGTAGGTTTATTAATGCGTTTTAATCAATCATCACATCTCGTCATTCATCTTCATCACTGTGGGAGATGTTCAGAGTTCTAGTCGAGATGCATTTGTCTGTGTGATGCTTATGTTAAAGAATTGCCTGAAACCGTGTTCAGTGTAGTACTCCGCTCCCTGACACTGTAATATGAGTCTTGGATTCCATGAATTTACTGATAACATTTTGAACAACTTCATTTCCTTGTTTGTTTTTATTTTCTTTCTTTATTTCTTTTTGCATCCAGGACACACCGAAGGAAATCGTGGACAAGTCCGAACGGATTGAGAAACTCCACAGCCAAACACAGAGCAAAGAGGCCCCTAGAACAGGTCAGTTAACCATCAACACAGCAGAAGCGTTTTGCCCTTCTCCACATGGTGCCCTTGACTATTTGACAGATTACAATCCTAACTCGAGTGGATGGCGTTAAAGCAGCTCCCGCCTCACAGCCAGTCTCATGAATTTCCCTTTTTTATCCCCCCCTTCTTCATGTAGTGCAAGCACGTGAATGAGAGGGTGCTTTCTAATATTCTGGCTCGTGTCACGATCAGGTCGGTAGTGAATTGATTAAGATATTTTTAGGTCTTCTCATATTTCTTTGCAAATGACAGCTTTGAAACGGTTCACAAGTTTGAAGCCTGAAGATTATGTGCATTATAATTGGCCTGGTATTCAAGTGGTTGGAGCTGCAGTTTGTTTAGAGGGTGTAGTCCTAGCTCTGTGGGAATGGCCACCTCTGTACGCTAAAGACATTCGACCAACACTAGTCATTAAATGACCATAAATAATTGCTTACTTTATGCTCTATTACATCTTTTCTGGTTCACTTAAGATCCAAAAGAGTTCACTACCTTGTCAGTTTGTCTTCACTCACTATATTTAGTGTGCCAGTGTGTTTAGGTAACATCTTTCTTCATGGCCTCGAGATGTGTGGTTCTGCTCGTCTATGCTTAGCTCCTCTAACCAGTAATTTTGCTCTCTTTGGAGCTTTTTTTTTCCTGCTCCATACTTGGCCTGAGACAGTTTGGGAAGTCACTGTTTGTTATTCGATGAGACACAAAGAAACAGGAAGTTTGGGGCGAGGACATTGAGATGTGGAGGTGAACACGCATATCACACTGGGTCTGAAACTCCGTTTAAAGACCGTGAACTGTTCTTTAGTAGAGAAGAAGAGCAGCAACACATTTAGTTCTCGTTACAGATTGCCTACATACTTTAACATTGAGTTTTAATGTTAATTAGTCGTGTTCACTACATGAGTACGAGGACCGACAACAAGAGCCAGAAGCCAACAATCTTAAAGTTTAATCATAAACATCTAATTACGGTAGCAGTGGTTTTGTTCAGAAGTTAATGTACCCCCATAGCACTCCCATGCGGAGGAAATCCTTTCCACACTATCGCGGTATAGGAATCTGGAAGGATGTTTACAGATCAGTGGGATCTTTAGCCTTAAGCACACAGCTAAAGCAACAGGAGCTAAAGACAAAACGCAAACTTCCTCAAGTGGCCCAGTCTGAGTAATTACGTGGTCCTTGTGCGAAACTCCCCTACCAGCTTTAAATAATGCACATACTCATGTAGAATGATAAATCTGTTGCGTTTTTAGATGCACATGGTCAGTGTCTGATTCGTTAATGTGATTAGAGAATGTGATCTTGAAGTCCTTGTCTCCCTTTGGCTAATTTGCTGTGATTGAATTCCCACTGTGGTTGTAAAAATAGCTCTGCTTAGAACAATACTGGCTGACAGCTTGCTCTCCATGTGAACACCATTTAGTGTCAGTAATTTCCACCAAATTTATTACTAATCATGGCATCTTTCCGGTTGTGCATTTTAATCAGGTAAAGTTTTACAGCACTCGCAAAGAAAAGCAAAATTCCACAGTATTTTCTCAAGTGTTGCGTACGTGTTTGGCTGACCACTCGGCCGTTTCTCCTGAAACCTCAGAGCAGCAGGAGTTCCTCCTATTTAAACCCGTCCTTACAGCCACACAATGAACCCAGTGAATCTGTTAACAGCAGTAAACAACAAAATTGCAAAACCTGAATTTAGCCATACTCCACGTAGGCCTGTGGAGGATGACTGAGACAGTTTTGAAACGCTAATCTCTTGATGAGCTCAAAAGGTGTCCCTGCTTTTAGACTAGACCTTCCCAGATTATTCTGTGGTGTGAGGTGTGTAAAATCCAATCCTAACCTGGCAGATCTACTCGCAGATCTGCCCTGATTTGAAAACATTTTTAAATATTTGACTATTTCTGATATTCATGTAGGCTGCAGTGTAAGGGAACACAGACGATCTCTGACCGTCTCAGCCAGTAACCAAAGACAGCCGAGCTGTCGTGTTCGTGCAGGAGAAATTCTGCTAGATCCCAGCTTCCGAGAACAGGGATTGTTGCTGGGAATTCTCTTTATCTGGGCAAAATCGTGTCGTCTGTGGTTTGATGACCGAAGGATGATCCAGGTCAGAAAATCGGTGAAATCCGTCCTTATAACCAGAGTCTCTTACGTTTTCAACATGAGTTAGGATTGTGTAACTCTTGTAGTGTGACCTGGGTCTAACCTGACTGAGGCCACTCGTATGAGCCTGACTTCCGCTGCACTTCGTCTGGTCTCTCTATAATGCAGCAATTGTTTAAACCAGTGGCTTTGTTTCTGCAGATGGAAAACAATGTGCTTGGGGTTTGGCAGCGTCTCAGTGTGACAGAAGGACACATGTTTTCTAGTTTTTTTTTTTGGATAATTTTGTCACAAATTGTTCAGTTGCTATTTCTGTTTTTTTATCAATAAGCTGCACATTTTTGCCGCACACAAATACTTACGAACACGAAAGTCATTTAAATGTTTGTTAAATATTCTTTACTAAAAAGTGTGTTACCGTACGGTGACATGACCTTATTCCTTCTGCAGATTTTTGTAAAGAAGAAATATATCATTGCACTTCAATTTTATGCAGCTGCCCAAGTAATGGCTTGCATTACTCTTTTGTTCGGATCAGGGAAATGCACAATGTATATCCAGGGTATGATGAGGACGGC
Source organism: Pangasius elongatus (assembly GCA_033441825.1). Classification (NCBI taxonomy): domain Eukaryota; kingdom Metazoa; phylum Chordata; class Actinopteri; order Siluriformes; family Pangasiidae; genus Pangasius; species Pangasius elongatus. Next base: position 3,656,758 of record JAKKZN010000024.1, read on the forward strand.
ATTGGGTATTCCTGTACGATAGTGAAGAGGAGTTAGACCATGGGTTAGTGAGGAGCGGCCCGGTAACGCAGCACGTGAGGAAGAGGGAGTTAAACGTACAGGTAGAGTGAGACAGGAGTGTGTTTTAGGACGGTTCCGATAACATGTAAATTCCTACCTCTAATTAAAATATAACCCTCATCTTTCAGTGAGAGGGATGGCCTTGGGTTGGTTTTGAAAGAAGGTCTGACAGTCTGAAATTCTCTTTAACAAGGATGCAATTAAATGAAATGCAGTTTTCTTTTGGAGCTACCCAGATTTTACTGCATACAAACGCGAAACATATTTCAGAAAAGTCTGTAATTTTCAGAACTTTTATATATAGTCGAAAATGTCCAAATTTGACCAAGGGATTTCCCGGGCTGTTACACACATGTAATTAAATGCTCAGTAGGTCTATTTCCATTGTTGTACAGAGCTGCTGTATGGCAGCTTACCCTAAAATACCAGCTACAACAAACATTAAACTTTTTCGCTTTTTGAAGTTATAAAATACAAGATGACAATTTTCCACGAGAGTATCCTAACGTACGCAGTAGCAGGATTTACCACATTGGTGTGATCTGTGGATGTTGTCCTTCTAGATGTTATTTTAAAAACAGTTACACACTGCAGCTCTGAAGAACAACACAAATGGCCATTTCAGCCAAATCAGCAGCTTTGAAAAGCACGTTTCAGTGCGTCTGCACAAACACCTGGGAGAGCACTGTGAGCAGACGCAGTGATAAAGCGAGCGCATTCCGTCAGCGCTCATACTGCGACCTGAGAACCAGTGGCGGAGACCAAACTGCACTTCCTCAGCAGATGTGAAACGCATCAGGGTAGAATCCTCTCCTCAAAATGACTGGGATCTGCTCAGACGGTTTATTACCTTAAAGGAGCTTAGTGTCTGGGCTCCTTACTGTCACGGCCATGTGACCTCACACTCTCCGGCTGTCTGAAACGACTGCGACGGCATATTTACAGGAATACATATTTTCTTCTTTTAAAAGTCNTCAAATCACTGAACTGATGAGTCCACCCTTCACATCCTGTGCTTGGTTCCCCATTTCCTGTCTTCCAGCCGAGCGCCCATTTGTGTATACAGTGACAGGAAATGTCTCTATCTCCACCCTCAAACCCTCTTTTTTTTTTTTTTTTAAATTTTATTTTAAAAGCCATTCTCAGACTTGGGACCCGTTTATTTCCTGTGTGTGGGCCTCTCTGTGCTAAAACCTTTCATTTTATTTTTTCTCCCCCCCATGCTTTCTTTAACTAAGGCTCCGAAAAAATGCTTTCAAATGCCAAACCGTGGAAGCCCCAGTGTGACTGGTTTGCATTTAAAACGTTTGTTTTTGTGCCCCGGTTTCAGACTGCGCGTTAAGTGCGCTGTCCACACTGCAAGTTTGTGAGAAAGATACGAGGAAGCTTTTCTCACCCTTTACCACAAACTTCAGTATCCATCTGAGACTGGATCAGGCAGTTACCACTCGCCTCCAACTGCTTCATGAGTCAGAGGAACGTGTGAGCGAATTCGCTCCAATTAAGGAACGTCTTTAAAATCATGGAAAACCTTTAAAATGGTTGCCTACAAAAAGAACAGAGAGGCTTATGAAGCACAATCTATGCCCAAACACATGTCTGTGCTTTTCTCACTCTGGCGGATTGTGTGCACATTGGAGTGTTACGTTGTAAAGTGGCTGACAGTCTGGAGGGTGGTGTGGCGTGGTGTAAACACGTGATAGTGGTGGAAGCTGCAGTGGAGTTAAAAACGCAGTAGACTGTCAGAAAATCAGAGCCAAACTGATTAATGTTACTATCATGTGTGAAACTGCGCTGCAAGTGATAATTACTTTCATTATATATTACATCTGTTCACTGACAATAAATTACAAAAATTCCAATCTAGTCACAGCTACAGCTTATTTTATTTATTTTTTGGCTCGGTTATAGATGACTCAGACTGAAGGAAAGCTACATTAGAGCTTAGTGTTTTATCAACTCCGTTCTAAACTCAGATAGTTGCAGTTTATGACCACAATTTATTCAGATATGCAGACATGTTTATTTTACTAAGAAAAAGAGATAACTGAGATAACTATCTTGAGGGCTGGCCACAGCAATCTGCAGAACACTTAGTACAAATTCCTTTTCTCTGTGTGTTTTAGGCTCTAACTCTGACATGGTGTTAGTGTTAGACCCACTTCAGGAGAAGGTGTCCTGCCTTCTGACCGCCCGCTCTGAGCTCGACTCTCCTTCCTCTGATGTCATTCCTCAGTACCGGACCCATTCCAATTCCAGCGCCTCGGCGCACAGTCACGGTTCCCACAACTGCTCCAGAGTGTGCACTTCGGAGCAAGTGGACGAGAGACCTGGTGGATCCTCACTAAGCACCGATACAGAGGCTGATGCTCGTGAGAAGATTGTTGAGCAGCGTTCGCTCACGAACGACGGCGAAGACGCACTCGATGGGGCTGTGAACTCCATACAGAGACGACCTGCCATCAAAAAGCCATCGGAAGACGGCGTGCTGAAGCAGAAGGTAACACGTGATGGCTAATGAGACTCAGGAAATTACATACATTGATGTCATGGTGGTTCCACTAGGAGGTACTATTCAGCTGCAGGTGAAATCCTTCGGCATCTGCAGCGCTCGGATCTGCCATACACGGATGCCGTGTCCTGGTTTTCATAACAGCCTTGTTTAGGCAACTACCATAAACGTTAGTGTTTTATTGGAACGAGAGAGAGCTTTATAGGAGGTTAGTTACCATGCTACGTAAACACACTAGCCTCCAGTATTCCCCTCTCCAACCTTCTCTCTGTTAAATGCCTCCATAAGCAGTGGATAGAACAGTCAATGTCAAGGATGCCAGGGGAAAACACCATGCATGGCAGGGCTTTATCAAGCCTATATAAATATATTAATTTTATTAACACAATCTCTGTTTTCCTCAAAAACCCTTTAAAGCTTTTTAAAGGTGCAATGGCCAGAACTTTGGTTCTAGCAGTTTAAAGATAAATGACAAAAAAAAACAGGAATGATTGTTTACTCCTTGACCCCACTTCATGTCCATGTACATATATGAAACCTCACCTCCGAATCTGCATCCACGTTAAGTGCTAACGTTCCGTCGCCACCTCCTACCTGGCGTGAATACTCTTTTACGCGGGATTCGTGTACTTCATGACTGTACGGTTTATTGAAGTACCGAACCACTACTTACTTACCAGCAGAATGCTCAGAAAGAGCGCAAGATCAATTTACCGGGATCAGGATCAGGATCAGGATCTGGGCACTTTTAAGCAGTCAAGATGAAGGAAGGTGGTATTGAAGTGCCCTAGAGGGAGTGTCTATAACACGATTGACACACAGCCAAGACACCCTGCATGCGTGTGTTTTTAAGTGCTTTTGCTCAGCTGTGTAATAGGTCTGCACTGATCATTGGATTGAGTGTGTTCTCCATACACTTCCACCTTAAACGGCATTTGTAAAAGCAATACCTTTCAGATTGAACATAACCTGCAAATAGTCACCTCATCACGTTACTGTACATCTTCATGCAGTGGCGAATGCTAGCATAGTTCCTGCTTCAGGCAGTAATTACATTGAGTTATTTTTTTGTGTGTGTCTATATTATATGAAGTTAACAGATTGTTTATGGTGTTTTTTTTCTCTTTAGGACACGTCCAGCACAAACACTTCATTGTTTCCTGTTAGAAATGATGCAGGTAATTTTAAATGGTTAACATTTTGAGTGATTTGTGGAAAAGACGATTGCACGCATACTAAAACCATAAACTATACCTAAATTGTCATATTATAACTACAATTCACTTTTCGTTATCTTGGCTTTCTGTGCTGCATGCTCTGTTAAGGGAATGTAATGAACCTACTAGGACACTACTCTCCTAGCTTTATGATTAAGGAGGAGGACAGAAAAAAAAAAAAAAAAGGTGTTCCCTGCCTTTACACTATCAAGACGTCCTGCCCTCCCCCACTGTCTGATGGCTGCATCCCAAATCCCTCGCTTGTGTTCATGACCGAATAGGGCAATGACAGCATGCATGCGCTTAGGGACCCAGTTCATTGCGAGTTTGTAATGTGTGTTTCTCCCCCTTTTAATTTCCTTATGACTTTGAGGAGAAGGATCCTCTATCAGCTTCATAGCTTATAGCTTTTCTGATCCATGTTTGTCCTCTCATCTTTTTTTTTTTTTTTTTTTAAACAGTTTTTCTTTCTGCTCTTGTGTGGGAGCGGCGAGTGTGAGTTGGACAGAAAAGAATGTCCTTCGTATTAGACTTTCCACACATTTCATGTTTTCTTTCTTTCCAGCATTTGCAAACAAAACCCTGTCCTATCCATCATTCAGCCGAGGGGGTTCAGTCCGTGACCGAGTGCGCAAATTTACAGAACCTGCAGCCGTTTCCACTGAGAGCAGGAGTGTGCAGAGAAGCATCCACAGAGGAACCTGCTCTGCTCTCACAGCCGGTGCATCGCTGCCTGCTCCAGCCCACTCCGAGCCCAAACATAACTCTCAAGACATCTCTTCATCCTTTCCTTCCTTCTCACTGTCCACCTCTCCAGACATAGGAGTAAACCTCGACCAATCGCAGCGCGCAGTAGGCGGGCCGCAGAGTACTACTGAATATGTCAGGAGTGCTTCTTGCAGCTCAGAGGAGGACGAGACTCCCAGGGGAACAGCATCTTCAGACACACAGGAGGTCCAGGGAGATCCTCAGTCCAACATGAAGGCCTTCCTGACCATCGAGATCAAAGACGGCAGAAGCTCAACTACTCAGACTTCGTCATCTTCATCCATGTCCATGTCCAAAGCGATGCCGCGACTCCTCACTGGCTCTGCTGCACAGAGAGGTAGGATTCTTATCAGCTCTCTGAAAATATCTACTGATTAGAAGAAGCGTACAGCACATGCTAGAGCACATGCATGATGATCTGTGCTTCTGCAATACACAAGTTTGCTGTGCAGGTTTCAGGCTGTAGACCTCTTTCTTACCTGGTGCAGCATGCTGACACACTGGGATAAAATGCAGTTCGTATTTAGTTCAGAACTCAAAACTGCTTTTTCGCCACTGTTTTCATGTCACTGTTTGTGTAAAAAAAAAAAAAAGTTTATTTATTCATCTATTAAAAGTTCAAGAACCACTACTCGTCTTACGTACGAACCCACTACACATACCACGTCGTCCGTCAATCATCGCGTGTGATCAAAGTGTGTCGCTCCATCATCAAATATATGAAGCAACTGTCCCGTAGTATGTTTAAACATATACATACCAATTAAAAAAAAAATACTATGTTAAAGTCAGTAGGGAGTTGTTTTAATCTGCTGGGGGTTTCACACACAACAGTCTCTAGAGTTTGCACAGAATGGTGTGAAAAGCTTAAAAAAAAAAAAAACACTTTAGCAGAAACTAACTGATTCCAGCTCATTGCTAAAGCTGAACAATTGGAGAACTGAACAGATATCCCTTTTTTTCTTTTTATATGGATTTTTTTTTAAATGTCTAATGAAAACATACGCAGGCATTACCTAAATGGTCAGACAGTGTCTCTGCTCACCTGGCCAATTTACCTTACGTCGCGACTCCACGTAATAAATCCAAAACCGTGCATTATGCTACTTGGCAGCCATTTTGGAAATCGTGCCGTATGCCATATGAACATTTCTTTACAGTTGGATAATGGTAGAAAAGCCATTTGTTAAAATGACAAATTGTTCAGTGATTACTGTGCTATATAGTACATCACTTATGGTGTCAGGTTTTTTTTCTCCCTTTTAAAGCATTTCTTCCTCGTTCACTTAGGAACGGTGTTAGACTGCTCTGTCGCTCACTGCAGATTAAGAAGGTACATATTTACAGTTAAAGATTAAACACTGAGAGCGAATGATGTCCTCAGTGTTAACAGTCATGGGGGAAACACTGCACTAAAAGCTTTCCTTTACAATCCGCTAATTAAAGGTTACTGCTTACCAGCTGTGAGAAGGCCAACCAGATAAGACCCGGTCTCTGTAATCACAAGAAAGCTAGCACTCAGTGTGCACACACACACACACACACACACACATGCACTTTCTTTCTCTCTCTCTCAGGGTGTGTGTTTTTGTTCATGTCACTGTGCCACAGCTCGATCTTCCTTTTTTGGAAGCACTTTGCTCATCCTCGCATCAGAAGCGGTCCGGGCATATTTGAAAGCCTCCATGTTTCCATTCTGTCATTTATCTCGCACTTTTACTCAAAGCATTAACCAGCAGGAGAGGAGCTCCTCTGGAGACGTGATGGCGGATGGCAGCTGGGATCAAAATCACCACCTTGAGCCAGAGCCAAGATTAGAACGTTAACTATCGCTGTCGAGCTCTTTTCCCTGTGGATGGAAAATAGATCTAGACTAAATTGCTGTCCTTTAGGTAGCATCATAAGGCACTGCGGTGTTCTGGATATTCAATACGGTTTTAGCACTTCAGGAATGGGTTTTACACAGAAATCTGATCGCTACTGATTTTTTTTACAACAATAACTGCTTTAGCACTTGTGTTAATGTGAATAAAATGAGGTTTTACTCTGTAATTAGTTTCTCTTTTCTGAAGTTAATTCTTATTCTTACTTAGCCCTTAATAGCTTCCTGAAGATGTGCTGATTTTAGAGAGAGGACTGTTCTTACTAAGCGTTTGAGTAGGAGTAAGCCACTGGGACTTTTATATTGCTTTTAAGGGAAAAAAATCCACCCTCAATGACTTCAGAAGTCATATGTGATCTTTTAATGGCTTCCAAGATTTATTATATAATGAAATTCTGAGTTTTTAGTTTAAACCTCACCGAGTTTTCATCAACATGCTGGTCTGTTTTCACTTTCAGCAGTTTCCTCTACATTACCCACAATGCCGTTTGACTACACACTGATAGTGGTGCAGTAGATTTGAGCCCTTGCTATATATCTACATAAAGAGAGCGATGCAGCGGTGCTTTAGTCCTTTACTCTGTCCAGCTCCCTCACCTCCTCATCTGTACACTCTGCTCAAACAGATCAACTTAAAAAATAATGCCATCGCGCTCGTTATCTTATAGATCGCTAACTAGCCGAGCCTAGTCTCTGCCGTAACTCAGCATACAGCTGCACTGAATCCTCGGACTTTGAGTTCAGCCTTTGCTGTTTCCACTATTTCTATATTGGATTTCGCAGTAATATGACATTGTGCGTCTCTGAAAAGTGAGAAAAGAAACTCTTAATCTTTTATTTTTCATTCGGAGCCAAAAGTGAAACCTGACCGTTATTCCTTATGTTTGAGATTGTTGAAGATATTTCTCTTATTAAATGCTATTGTAACTGTAGTAGGAATATTACAGTCATGAACCTCTCACAGGAACTACAAAAAATACAGCAAATACACATTTCAATATACTTAATAGGTGACAGTAGAGAACCTTTGAATCCTTAAGAATGCTAGGTTAGGTTTGTCTTTGTCTTTCGTTTCATTATTGGCGAATCCTCCTGGTTGCACCTCCTGAGTGCTGGATATTGTGTTTTTGTGTTTTTATGACTTACTTATCTCCTAGGTTCACCACTCTGAGTGGTGCCAGTGTGATGGATTACATAACTGAATAATGGCCACCTTTTCCTTATCCCACGTCATCTCACATCATCCAGAAGTCTTAATGTACCCAGACAGATGTACATTAAGTCTATTTAACTTAAACATCTACCGTATTATCCAAACAGTAAGCCTTTTGTGCTGCGACTTCTATAGCAAAGGCGATGTACATGTTATCAAATTTTGCCTTAGCCTAGTTATGATGGATTATTGTTTATATGGTAGGCGCCTTGTTGCTATAGTCAGAGCAAGGTTATGGGAAGGTTCACTACTGATAATTTGTCACTAACCGCTGTGATAGCAGAAAATAATATTATTGTAGCAGTGAGCGGGCAAGAAAATAACAGTAATAATAACAATCAAACAAACATGTCAGCAGCGCAGTGCATAAAATCATGTAGATACAGGTCAAGAGCTTTGGCTAATTTTGAGGCGAATGAGGCAAAAACTCTGGACTCACTGCAACTGACACCGTACCGTCAACCACAGTCTACCGACCAAACTCATAAAGCCTTCTACGACCCATTTTCACACACAACAGTCTCTAGAGTTTGCACAGAATGGTGTGAAAAGCTAAAAAAAAAAAAAAAGCAGAAACGCCTTGTTGAGAGAGGTCAGAGGAAAATGGCCGAACTGATTCCAGCTGACAGGAAGACTACAGTAATTCAAATGATCACTCATTACAACCGTGGTGAGCAAGCAAAGCATCTCAGAACACCAGTGGCGGTCTCAGAGCCTTGGAGCAGATGGAGCTACATCAGCAGACCACGACACTGGGTTCCAGCCTTCTGGCACCAACAACCCTGCCCCTGTCACTATGGTCACAACCCCACCCAATTTAGATGTTTTGATTATTAAATAAATAATAATGAATATTAAATAAAGCCCTTGATTTGTGTTTGCATGATTTTATGCATTGCACTGCTGCCACGTGATTGGCTGGTTGAATAATTGCATGAATGAGCAGGTGAACGGTTATTCCTAATAAAGTGGCTGGTGAGTGTATATGTATATATCCTTACATTTTCTTCATTTCTAAAAAAAAAAAAAAGAGGAAGTCTCGATTGTGAACCAGACTCTCGCTGCGGTAAGTTCGAGTGGTTGAGGTCGGAGACGACAGGATCCTCCCTCAAGGTACTGCTGCGGTTACTGCGTTTAATCCATTAGTTTTCTGTAAAAGAACTGTCTCAGTCCTCATGAAACTCTCGTGGAAAAAGTCTCAGGAACAGTTGAGAGAAAGTGAGACCTGCAACAGCGGGTACTGTTTCAATCCATGGCTGCCAAGTGCAGTGCCGACCTGATTTATTTACATTTGACTTGGAATGTCAGCCTTTGCATTTACCTCCATCTTTCTTGCAAGTTTTTTAGACACAGTCGCTCTCTTTCACTGCCTTTCTCTCACGCTCCTTTTCTCCTCTACTGAGCCCTGTAGGCTAGTGCGCTAATCTTGTTTAGGGATAAGAGTTAATTATCAGGTTAACCGTGGTGGTCCTGACAGACGGAGGATTCATGTCGGAAAATGTGCGAGAGGGAAAACGGACCAGGAACCAGGAAAAGCATTTACTGCTAGAACAATGACATGAACTTTTATATTCTTGAAATCAAGACCCAGGTAAAAATGAACAGTAGAATTATTACTGTAGTAAATG
>JAKKZN010000024.1:3672233-3685916 GCA_033441825.1 Pangasius elongatus
TGCACTGCACTGGAGTGGATTATATTTGTACACTGGGGTGTTGACAGGTTGACCTGTATAGTTACTTATACAGAAGGTTTCAAACAAGTGTATTATCAAGATTTTTTTGTTTAATCATTGAACTAACAAGTAATATGAACATTTAGTCAATTTAGTTTTATGTAAAAATACATTATTTTAATCCAAATAAAGGAAAAACAATCTGGTAGCTTTTTTTTGTTCTTAGCAGTTTGTGGCAATATGATGATGTAGCACCATTACTGTGCTAAATTATGTCACAGTACACTTCAGAATATTAGAAATAAGGTGTTTTTTTTATTATTAAATAAGTGCTGATTTGATGTTAATGTTTTCTTAATTTAGCTATTAAGATGGCAAAATTTTAAAACTCTACTAAATTTTCATCCTCATTAGTACAATTTATTTTTCTAAACATTGATTGATTGTTTAAATGCAGCGCCGCTGTTCTGCTGGCAGTTTGTTAGCAATCCCAAATATTGTGATACATATCATGCATCATAGAATGTATCAGAAATGTTTTCAAGTGTCACGATATGATATTTTTGTCACATCGCCTACCTTAAAGTCTGTTATTAACACTTTTAATGATGAATGTGTTCCTGTAGTATGTTTATCGCTCAAAGGAACAAACTCGACCCATTTCAGTGCCCCTTCCCCGGGCATAGACTGACCTGCTCAAACCATATCGGTCACCTCGTATCACGAGCAGCTCACTGGGTGATTATCAACCCTCAGCTTGTAAAGCACGCTTCATCCCACCTGGCAGGACAGGGAGTTCCCGCTTGATTTGGAGAGCTTAGTGATAGAGGACTGGAGTACGAAGGCAGGCATGCGGGCTGGTCATTCTCCCAGGAACATTCGCAGAAATCAGCAAGCTCTCATGCCTGTCTAAATGTCAGCCTGCTTCCATGGCCTTTATGTAAACACAGCTGGAAGGATGGATGACATACAGGCACAATCTCCCTAGACCCTACACACACACACACACACACACACACACACACACACACACACACACACACACACACACACAACATTCCATTTTTTTTTTATCCTTTTCTCTTTACTTGGTTTATTCTTTCAGGCGCTCATTAATAATTCCCCTATTGAAAGTTGTTCATAAGCTGCCACTTCTGTAAATTACCCAGAAATTATATATTTAAAAATAAATAAATAAATAAATAAATAAATTAGTAGGCTGTGATATGATGAGCGTTTCTTTTCTGGCCCTGTCCCTCGCAGATGGAAGCAGAGCCTGTGTATTCAATCGAACCTGCTTTCCAAAAGGCCAGCGAGGCTCCACTCGTGCAGAACGGTTCATCAGTATCCCAGCTGAAAAGAGACGCGCACAGCGTCAGCAGCAGCAGTGGCACCCTCACCTCCGAACAGCTCGAGGCCATTGAGGATGAGGAAATCCTGGACAAAATGGTATTGTGAACACCGAAACAGTGTTTATGTAAAAGACGTGACCATGCGTGACATTTATTACATTAATGAATTTACTAGTCCAGGATGGTGTTGATGCTGATTTTATTTATTTATTTGTTTGTTTGTTTATTTATTTATGCTGTAACAGCTTGATGACTCCAAAGATTTTGAGGAGAGAAAAATGATTAGAGCAGCCATGAGAGAGCTCCGAAAGAAAAAAAGAGGTAAAAAAAAAAAAAATGTCTGTTGTGCGCTCTCTCTCTCTCTCTCTCTCTCTCTCTCTCTCTCCATATCTTTCTACATGATCTCTCTACCTTCCTGACTTTTTGTTTGATTTCTCCATCATTCGTTTCCTTTTTCTGCCTGTAGAGGCCAGGTTGGGATGTTCACAGGAGGAGCTCGGTAGGATCTGAGTGTGTGTGTGTGCTGGGGGGGTTTGTTACTGTGTGCATGTGCCTGCAGTGTGTTTGCTCATTTGGCATCTGTGTTTAAACAGTGAAGCAATGCTGTTAAAATTGCAACTGCATGACCAATGTATTCATTTATCATACAAAAGTTTTAGAGTGTTTACTTAACACAGTGTTTTGCTCTCTCTCCGTGTGTGTATGTGTGTGTGTGTGTGTGTGTGTGTCCTCTGGATCCACACAGTGGTAGAATTCTGTCAGACTACCAAAGAAGCTGTGTGCTCTTAGAAATTGAAATCTCACTGAAATCGCACTTACAAGTAAGGAATAAAACCCNGAGCTACCATCTAGCTACCACCTTGAAACTGATTTTCACGTGACACCACGTCCCAAAGTGTTTTATTCCTCTTACACCACAGTATTTTCCCGACGCTAACAATTATTCATTTATTTAATGAACAACGCCATTTTTTTTTTTTTTTTTTTGGGTTAATAGTTCCATTTAATGTTGCGAAGCAACCACAAAACCAGTTGGTTCTGTTATAACTTCCTTTATAGCAGCTCTGAACAGTCGTTCCTTCACCAGCAACTTTGCCTTCAACAACTTTTGACCAATCAGATTTGAGAATTCGAAAGTGCTGTGGTCCTGGTTAAATGTCTCAGACTGCCCGGATTTCCTACTTTATTTTTATAAACTTGATGATTAATTAGTATTGGTCAGCTTCCCTTGGAGAAGTCATGGCATTAGAGCAGTGTTTCAGTTCTGCCACTTCATACACTTGATAGTGTGTGGACATTTTGGAGATGATGTGTGACTCGTGATTTAAGGTTTCAGGTCATTCACCGATTGGTTTAAGGGATTCTACATAAAAACGGTCCAGTGAATGTGTCTGACACTTGATCACATATTTCTTCGCTCATCTTCGCATCTTGCCTCTCTCCTGTCTGCAGTATCTTTACACTCTTCCCACTCTTTCTTCTGCTCAGACCAGCGGGAGAAGGAGAGGGATCTGCGTCTGCAGGAACTGCGGCAGCAGAAGGACGAGAGAGTTCAGAAGAATCGGCCAGGCGCAGGAGAGCTGGTGATGAAGAAAATGGAGAAGTCAGCCGATGGCTCCACCGTCAGTGAGATCACTAAGACCAAATGCTTCGCGCAATCAGGTACACGATTTCATCAGCATGATTATAGCTGTCTGAGTTTTCTTCCAGTATTACAATATATTTGAAGGTGTTGCCCCACGAGCGCTCCTCAAGTCCATACACAGGATTATTCTGCACTATACCAAAATGTCAGACTCTGATTGATCTGAAGGTGTTGATTAATTTTCTTTGACTGAACAGCAGCTCTGACCCTAGTTCCTGCAAATCCCAGGTTTATATTAAATCACAAATCACAGGTTATAACTAATTTACACACGGACTTGTATGGTGGACGCTCTACATGAATGGATTCTGTGTTCTTCATGACAGTGGGGTTTGTGATTTCTTGGGAACAAGCTGCATTTTTTTTTGTCTCAGTAACTTATTTTTAATAAAGAAAAACATATTGCTGTGGTATTAATTAACTAAGGAATAAAACATGACAGGACAGGACATGCTTTTATAGGGAAATAATCAGCTTCCACGTTGTACCACTGTATCACTGATTATTTTTTTTTTTATCTCATCATGTTTTATTTCTTAATTAATTAATATATTATATATTTTATGTGTCTATACCTTTGCCCAACGCTAGTAAATTGTTTAGGGTAAACTGCTGTTATGTACAAAATATAGTCACATGTTTGGAAAGCGTTCTTTGCCTCATATATCAGGAAGAAATTTCATCTCCTTTGCGAACCACAATACGTTGCAAACTCGCCACCATTAGGAAACCTGAAACATGAAACTTGAAACATGAAGCAAAATGACGACAAGTTCAGGTTACTTCCTGTCCAGTACCACTTGCTGTAAAACAAGGTGCAATCCTTATCCAAGTTCATTAGGATTGAGTCCCCGGCTTCTGTTAAGTGTCTTGAGATCTGGTCCCTTTAATGTATATAGGCATCTTTCACAACTGAGCACATGTACAGAGCCCTCAGTGTAAATGTTTTTGGGTCTGGGGGGCAAAAAAAGCACAGGTGGGAAAACAGCAGAAACAAAATCATGTTTGTGTAAGAAAAGCATGCTTAGTGTGGTCTGTAACAATGATACTAAATATCTGTTGTTTTTTAATTAAATCTGTTGTGTCTGCGTGTGTGTGTGCGTGTGTGTGTAGATGATGGCAGCAGGATGACCCGCAGCACCATCATGGAATCCACTTACACACAGAAGTCTGACAGTGAGTTGTTTGTTTCCGTCTACACTGTGAATTTAAGGATAGTCAGCATTCAGTCAATCTCGTCCTGAAACCCCTTTAACATTTCTGCTTTGGTTTCAGGGGGGACCATGCAGACAAAGTCCTACAGCTACTCCTCATCTTCCTCCAGTACTAGCAAGAAGATTGGAAGGTCAGCCAATACCTCATGCAGATCTGTCTGAGCATGTACAGCATTACATGAACTCTGATGTTTCAGTCAAGTTGATTTGATAGTGAATGACATGTTTCTCTCAGCGTGTTTGATCGTGAGGACGACAACTCGCGTAGTGGTGGCAGCTTGGCGGCGCTGGAGCGCAGACAAGCAGAGCGTAAAAAAGAACTCATGAGGGCTCAGACAATGCCTAAAACCTCCACCTCACAGGCCCGGAAAGCCATGATCGACAAGCTTGAGAAGGATGGTGGCGGGTGAGCTGCATCTCTCTCTCTCTCTCTCTCTCTCTCTCTCTCTCTCTCTCTTTCTTTTTCAAGTAATTAATTATCTGATGTTGAGTTTTAGCTCATTATTTAATCTTTTTTTCCTCTCAGAAGTATATTAAACATGTATAAAGAAACAGATGTGTAAATTATTTGATGTCATTTTGAAATTGTGTTAGACACAGTAAAGAATTGGTGTAGTTCACCATAATTTGTTTATATTTGCTATTATATATTCTACCTACAGTACTCTCAGCAGCAACTCGCCAGCTGCACAGATGAAGGTCCAGCGCGCCACTAGCTTCGGTGTTCCCAATGCTAACTCCATTAAACAGATGCTGCTGGACTGGTGCAGAGCGAAGACTCGCGGCTATGATGTGAGGAACTCAGAGATTAAAATTCAATACTTACATATGCTCTTGTTTCTGTAGTAACAGCTAATTCAACGGCATGAGCGCTCCACAGAATCTAAGACTAATAGTAAAACAGTTAACAGAGAAAAATGTAGAACTGTTGATATGGTGAAGCTGTTGTTTGTTAAGGAGACATTTATTGTACATTTATGGAAGAAGTCTCCAGTGTAAGTGCTTTGTAACAGGCAGTATGTTTTCTGCTACTGGACTTTGCTTTCTGGGTTTCTCTGTACCATATCAAGCTGCATTTCATAACCTTTAAGAGACAGAACTGAGAGCATCTGGTGGGGTTTGTAGCTGCTATAAACAAGTGATAACAGGATCTAAATTGTTTTGTGGACATGACTGTCTAAACTCTGTCACTCACTCTAGCTTTTATCCTATTTTTTTCCACCCCTCCTTTCAGAATGTTGATATTCAGAACTTCTCCTCCAGCTGGAGTGATGGGATGGCCTTCTGTGCTCTGGTGCACAACTTCTTCCCAGAGGCCTTTGACTACTCCACCCTCACCCCTAGCAATCGCAGACAGAACTTCGAGGTGGCCTTTAGAACGGCAGAGTGAGTATGCAGGACAGAGAAAGCCAACTGATAAGCAATTTCACCACTACTGCATAATGTTGGGAAACAAAATAAATATTCATTAATGAATAAAATACTTTACACTTGCAAGTGTATGTATGGAGGCCTGGGAAAACCCTTCAAATGGGGACATTTTCTGAAAACTACTGACAGCTTGATCAGAGTCTTCCAGATGTGGACAAATCATAAATACCCATTGCTATAACCAATTGGGCAAGTAAAAGCCCAAGTGTGCTGAACAATCTCATGTTTTGGTTACCTGGAAACCTCTGAGTAGGCAACAAAGTGATAGCGAACATAATGTAATTACGTACGTCGAGCTAGATAAGTGCACAGCCAGATCTCTCCTCAGCTGATGTGCGTAGTGCGGCAGGTGGTGAGGGTCCAGAATGAGTATGTTATGTTAAACATGGCATGCATATCAAATGAAAATTTTTGTTTTGTCAAAGTCAATAAGGAAAGGAGTCATTTTCTTTTCTTCTTTTTCTGGTTGTTAAACCTACTTGTCCCCCGGATAGCTGCTGGGCTAGTGAATATTCTACCCCTGCATTCCCATTTAGCTAACAGTAGATCATTAGATTCAGTAGATTGACTGTTATAACTGACTAATCCAGCATGATCTTGGCAGGAAGATAGTCTAGGCAAGGTTGAATAGTAAGTAAAACATTTTCTCATTATTTGGATGAAATATATTTATGGTTTCTTAAAGGTGTAAAGCATGCTATAGGCAGAAAAACCCTATATTGGCCAAAGTCTGTTTTTTTTTTTTTAAAAAATTCCTTTTTGGCAGAATTCAGTCCAATGGTTTTCCCAGCCTGCCATACATAAGTGTTAATTGGTAACATTATAGCTAGATTTCCTGTAAATCACTTGTAGTCTGCATCTCCATGATCAGAGTGTGTACCAGTGTGGTTCTTGGTGTCTACAGGGCTCTAAAGGGAAACCGTTTCCTGATGGCACTAACCTATAATATTCTAATGCTATTGAAACTATCCAGCCCTTGTAATGATCTAATGCTGCGTTTATATAAGAACTGAATGAGTACTTCCCTCTCCTCCATCATAACTCCTCACGCCAGTTCCTCATGCCGCAGGGACTTGGCCCTTGGTGTTCACTGAAATAAATGGGCAATAATTCATTTCTGCTGATTTGTTTCCATTTCTCACTGCCCCTCCTCTACGCAGAGCGGTAACAAGTTCTACAGCTCGACTCTTTACTAAACCAGATACATCCAGCTGGACTCTAATGAATAACACAAAGATAAGCATTCCTTGGCATTGTTTAGTGAATCTCTTGGTTGACTGAATGGGTCGTCAGATCCCCCTCAAGCTTTCTGTTCTTTTAATAGTTGTCTTGTTAATTCTGCTTTCTTTTCTTTTGCTTGACTTCTGCAAGCAGCAGCAGTTTCGTTCACCAGCCTTTAATATTCAGTCCTATTGTTGCATGTCTCTGTACTGAGCTTTCAACCACACAGTGTAAGAATCAGATTTCATTGCCTGTAGATGTGAACATGAAATGAGTTGCTCATCAGATACCTTTCTTCTCACTTTGCATTTTGCTTCCTGAACACTTTGTGATCCACATTTATGTCTTGCACTAAGAGGTAAAACAAAGGTGTGAAAGTCACATGTTTCTGCATATCCGTGTCCTGAAAGATGAACTGTCCACAGCTCAAATAACCAACATAACCAACAAAGTTAAATGGACGTAAACTGATGCTCCATTTGACTTTTTGTTGTGTGTGTGACTATGATCATAAAGCATGAAAGCACATCAAAATGTTAGTCAACACAGATGTAATGTTTGTTCTATTTGTGTGTGTTGTTTTTTTCCCCCCTTGTATCTCCTGACTGTCTCCTGTCTCACCCTGAATGTTGGCTGCTCACGGCTCCCATGTACCTCTTTTTTCTCTCTCTTTTCTCTCTTTTCTGTCTTTCTGCCTTTCTTTCTTTTCCAATACACTTCACGTGCTGTTTCCGGCGATGGGATTTGCGAGTAGGAAGCTTGCTGACTGTCCCCAGCTTTTGGATGTGGACGACATGGTGCGGCTGCGGGAGCCTGACTGGAAGTGTGTGTATACGTACCTGCAGGAGTTCTACAGAGGCCTGGTGCAGAAAGGCTTGGTCAAAACCAAAAACTCCCTATAAGGTCCAAACTGATCCAAAACGGTGAGAGTGGCTATAAAACCTTTCAGGAAAGACCTGACCAGTGGTGACGGAGGGGATTTTTTAAAAAAAATTATTTATTTTTTGGATAAGCAATGGGTTTAGCTCACTTCCTGCACTGCAGAGTTTGATTCTGGCCCTAGAACACGTCATTCTTAGTACAAGTGACTGAGCTCACCAGCCAGTCAGTGAATGAATGTTATAATTAAATGTTATGCAGGTTCATGTGGTTTTTATTGGGAATTTCTACGCCAGTCCAAAACCTTGTGAATGTGCACATGCTTACAAGCTGTGCATCACTCAGTACTCAGTACCTGGAAACGCTATGACGAGGTGATGTAACTCTACTTCTGTGGCTTTTATTAAGTGTTTTTTTTGAGTAATATTGCCCCCATATACATCTCCAGTGTAAACAATCACACTTGAGGTGTATTTCAAACATCTAAGTGTAAAGAATACAATTTTCCCTTTTTTTTGCATCATGCCAGACATGGTAGAACGCCACCACTTTTTTGAAATCAATCCATTAAATCTTAATTTTTCTAAAAGCATCAGTTTGTTCTCACTGGTAGTTTCTCAGGTGGTGTCTACAGTAAAATGTCTCCTCTATGCTGAACCTCATGGTAGAGTTTCTGTCTGATTTCTTTTCCTGTGATATGATCATTATTGTATTATTGTATCATGAATTTATTTACAGAAATTACAGTACGTATATTAAGGCTCATGTGATTATAAAGTGCAAGGCTTTTTACCAGCTGGAGCAGTAATGGTAAAGTTCAAGAATCAGCCAGCAAGCTCACACACTTTTACTTGCCTTTTCTTCTTCTAACGTACTGCCAGTAAACACACAATGTAATCGTAGCAACTACATTAAAAAAAAAAAAAAAAATCTAAAGCTTTAGATGCCAGTTAAATAGTGCTTCAGTACAAGTGAAATTACTTTGGAAGCTGCAAATTCGCTCTATCCTGGTATGCAGCATACGCACGCTTCACGTTAATCTGAATGAAAGCAGGATACACGTGGCCACTATCTTGCACACCTGCTCTCTGCATCAGCACACTGCCAGATGTGGCTTTTCTTTTTTCAGTTATTTTCTCACCGAATTCACAATAGTGGACGAATAGTGATCTCACTGTTTGAATACCGCTAATGCCCCTAGTTTTAATCTGAGCCTGAGGATCTGTACACTGTTACTTTGCTAAAACCATAATGACACAGGCGCTTCTGCACAAGTACAGAACACATTCCTGATTGGTTGTATTTGGAAGTGTTGATTTAAACAGGACACAAAAGGTTATATTTAAACTAGAAATAGGGGAACTTAAAAGGCATGGTGGTGTTAATCAGGGCTGCATTGTGTATGCATTCAGCTTATACAGACTACTGTGAAGATCTTTATCAAAGTTTTGTTTGTCAGTTTCGGTGAACAACGTAACGTCATATCAAGGGTCTGGCCACGTTCACCATTACTTGGTGTTTGTGAAACGAGCGCCGCTCCAAGATCCAACGCCCAAACATGGTCTTGGTTTGGGTCGTGTGACACAAAGAGAGAGCGCTCTTGTCCAGCTTTATCTGCCTTAGCTACTGTTTTAGAAACCAAACACTATTTAAAAAAAGAAAAACAAAAAACATATCTTCGTTCATTTGTCAGCCTCAGAAAATTTAAAAGGCAAACCTTTAGCATGGCTTCACTTGTTTTGGCATGGTTACTCTGACAGGCAAGCTGAAAAGCCAATTAATTCACGTTGTAGGAGTGATTAAAGGATGAAACAAGTCTACACCTGCTTCTTGCCAGTGTTAGCAAATCACTGTACAGTGCTTTTAATATGTCTGCTGATTTAGAGCTAGTTACAGGCTTTGTCATAAATCCAATAATATAATAAAATCACTTTGTGTGGAGCAGATGCAGTACTGTGCATCCAGTTCATTTCCTGTTGCTTGGTGACACTAAAGTGAACCGAGTTATGAGCTGCCTGCAAATATTTTTATATCTGCTGATTTATTTACTGCTATTCTAATATACAGACACTAAGATGGGCTGTGCGCGCGCGTGTGTGTTTTATTATCTGATCATTCCTTTTTCCAATCTCTTTCCATCAGGGCCTTTGCTAACTGTATGCCCCTGTTGGAAGTGGAGGACATGATGATAATGGGCAAGAAGCCTGACTCCAAGTGTGTCTTCACCTACGTGCAGTCGCTGGTCAATCACCTGCGCAGATACGAGATGAAGTGTCGAGTACACTCGGATCACTGAGCGCTTACAACCCTGAAGGCCGATGCCACCGTGTTTTTGTTTTTGTTTTTTTGTTTTTTTTGTTTTGTTTTGTTTTTTGGTAGAACATTGAAGTGTTTGCTCTTATTTGCGTTTCTTCTGATCGTATGCCACATTTCAGCTGCAGCAAACCAAAGTTTAAAATATTGTGCAAGATCACAGCATGTCGAGTACCGCTATAATCATTAAAAAAATCTAAAAAGATGGTTTAAAACTTTTATTTAAAAATCAGCTATGAACTTGTTTTGGCAAAAAAAAAAGAAAAAAAAGTTTCATTTAGAATCCCAGGAAAGACAGCTTATTTTTATTTCTATGGCAGTGGCATGCAGCGAGTTTAATGGCGTGTAACTTTATTCCATGGTACTGTAGCTGTTGGAGGAATCTGATCTGCATGCTTCACCATCTGTTTACTTGAATTTTCCTCGAACTCCTTTAGATCATAGGGCACAAGTGACTGAAGTCTGCTGTGAGCTGTAACGTGCAGATATGATTTCTCACTGCTTTGTGTTTTTAACAGTGCCTCCCCATGCTGAAACAATAACGCTACTTAACTGGATAGAATTTACTAACCATGCTTCATCAAACAAGTTTAAATCCATGCTACGTCCTGTTTTCCTCCAGCTGATTTAAAGCAGACTCTCCATTAGAATGTTGATTTGATCTGTGGACCGGCTTCCACTCCATAGTAGGACAGGAACTGTTTCAACATGGGGATTACGCAACACACAACACTGCAGCAAAACACACCACACCACAGCGCAGCCTCACAGGCACCCAAACACTCACGTGTACAGACAGTGTTCCTGTAATTTATGCTTTATGCTCGTGTATTTTATTTTATTGTCTTTACTCTATTGATATTCATAAACTATACTTTGAAGGAGATCATTCACAAAAATGACAAATGGCTCATCAATCACACAAGTTTTCACCCTGGTTATAGAAACAGAAGGGGAAATGTTTCAGCCATGCGTACCCTGGGTCCAGCACTTTTTTTTTTAAACTTAAGCTAAGATGATTTATGCTTACCAGAAGAGTTCCAAGCTGTTTTTATATATATATATATTTGAGCAAGTTTGTAACTATTGGCTTAATTACTGATCTGCAAATAATTTTATTGAACAAATTACACGGATTTACAGGGCAGAATTTACGCTTTATTAATTTTATGTAGCTGAGGATTCATTTAATGTGCCAATAAGCTGTCTTTCTGTTTAGTATAAAAAAAAAAGCATTAGAACACTATACAAAAGGTTGTTGTAAAACTGTAATTTTATTTTTGTCAGTCTTAGCCAGTCTCGTTTTGTAGTAATTTTCTCAAATAAAACGCCATGCTGTAAATTGTGCTAACATGGAGGAGTAATGTGGTGTGAATTTTGTCTAAACTGTTATTTTCTCTCATAGCTGATTCTCTGTCCTATGTAATTATGTAGCAGAGAGGAGAGAAATCGTGTCATCTTTCCCTCCCAAACAGGACTTTTTGGCACAGTCGAGATCTGAAGCCACCCGATGAGCAGCACCTTTTTACTAAACAGTATTATTACTGATGAGCTTCATAAGCAGAATAACAGCAGGTGATGTTCTAAACTAGTATATATATTATACTAGATAGATTAACTATAGATTAACTCTAAAACATGCTGTAAATGTGTAGAAAAATAGATAGTTCATTGGCTATAATTTTTTGTTTGTTTGTTTTACATATTTGCACCTAGGAATATTGTTCACTCAGCATTTCTGTACACTGCAAATGAATATGAAGTATGATATTAAAACCTTTTAAGAAACCACTTGTTTGTTTATTGACTGTTGAAATATTGAAATATCAAAACAAACACACACAAAGTACTGTATTCCAATTAAAAATATTTATTTATTCATTTTGTCTCTGTGGTATCATTATGCAGCACTCTATGGAGACCAACTTAGACCAGTAAGAACGTAGATCATCAGCCCTAAACCAATCAGATGATTTTACAGTTTGGGGCATCATTCAGTTCTCATCTGGGCAGAAACTGGACTCCAGAACAGCTCGTTACTATCAGCCGCATACACCCGTACTGAAAAAGCAGACTGGGGAGAATATGACAAAAACTGATCCTAATTAATTTTTCACATATAAAGACTATAAATCTTTATGTGATGACACTTTTTCAGGCGGAGTCTCCTCTGGGAGATCACCGTTTGCAGGTGCTCTTCTAGTGTGATGCTCTTTGAAGGGGCTGTCTTTAGCTGGTGAGAAGCGAAACTCATCTGGCACTTCATCATCAGCTTGTGCTTTTTTATAGAAGCCCAACTCCGCCAGAAGACTGTTAATGTCGGTACGGGTCATGTGTGACAGCGGTATGCGCTGCAAAGGAAAAGCAAGAGTGAAGAAGAATAAAGAACAAGCATTCCTCCTGCAAAATGAGAAAACATCCTGGTAGTACTAGGGAATTCCTGGAAGAATGTAAAACTGCATAGTTGATGTCAGAATATAAGAACTACAATAGGGTCTAGCTAAAGATATTTATTTTTATTTTAGGAGAATTCTGTAGAATGAATCTTCTTAAAATGAAGATCTGGTAAGGGTGTAAAGATAGACTCTGGACACATTTAATTCTCTGAGAATTTTAACAAAATTTGAATGAAGAAAAATGACTGAAAAGTTATTCATTCAAAAGTTATCTCTATAATAAAACAGTGCAAAACAGTGTGAATTTTTGACCTAAATAAATTTAAAATTGCTACGAACAAAGGTTTAATATCATAAACAAATTGTCCTGCAGGTGCACCGTATCTCAAAAAAAAAAAAAAATCGTAAATTCTCCCAAACTTTTTGACTGAAGCGCTTGACCCAGGGACTGAAAACAATTGACATAATGAGAGAAACAGAGCTCCAAACTTGGCTAAAGTGCCCGATTTCTGCAGCCTCTTTCTCGGTCACTGTAGATCACAGTGTTGTGGGGTGGTGTTGGTGGTTCAAAGCTACTGAAGATCTCTCTTTAACCATGATAGCATGGTCATATAACCATACACTATATAATGCATGTTGCTTTGCACGCCAAAGCTATTGGCCTTTCGGTCATTTCACAACTGCAAGTGATTTCCCGTCTCGGTAATGAGAGAATGCTAATTCACGTGACCACTGTATTCTCTACATATTTTAACTCTTATGGTTTGCACAGATTGGGATATCTGGTGTTCCATACAAAATTAACAGAATATTACATGCAAAATTAACAGAATACTGATTTTTTCCACGATGCACATCTTCACATTTTTGCATCGCAATATATCATGTCATGATGTACAGTTACACCCCTAAGATCTGGCATTGAGATTTGGAAATCCAGTGGAAAAACAGTTCCCATACTGATTTCGTTCAATCCTTAAAATCAGAATGTTGGACACTTTGTATTCTGTTACTTCAAACTGGAAGCACCAGTCTGCCTTGGAAAATGATTGCCTAAAATGAGAAGTGAACTGTGAAGTACTTTGGCAGCAAGTCCCATACAGTGTAGCATCACTGGACAAGAACTGTTTAGATTTTTGCTGTCTGTGGAACATGAGGTTCAGGCAGGAGTTTTGTCCAGCAGGTGGTGCCAATAAGAACCTGTGGTTAAGAAGAAGTGTCTCTGCATTCAG
>JAKKZN010000024.1:3701503-3726528 GCA_033441825.1 Pangasius elongatus
ATATATATATATATATATATATATTTTTTTTTTTTTTCATTAAGGGTGATTCTCCATGGTGATGTTATTTATCATTATTTATAATTGATCATTTTCATATTTAAGCTCCATTCCAAAGAATAACTGTTTTGTCTGAAAGACGTGCTCATGCACTGCAAGTGTCCATGTCGAGATTTCTCTGTAGCTGCATCTGGAGATGTGCATTAGAGTGTGAAATGCTGCCTGGAGAAATAGTCTTTTCTGACCAGTGTCTGAGTTAGCTTTCATAACAACACCACACAAGTGTCTTAAATGTAATAATACACAGAGACTTTCATGAACAGCCTGCTCCTGAACACACAACAGGGTTTAGCTGGACATTTGCATAACATTAATGTAGTAACAAATACATTTATAAATATGTGTAAATTATGAGAGGAATTGTGTGTATCTGCTTCATATTTACAGAGTGGACATTAAATGATGGGCAGAAGTGCAAGTATGAGATTATTTCATTAGGAATTGTCAAACAGTTCATTCTACTGAAGTAGTTTGTCAAAAATAATGAAAAAATAATGTTTTCTCTCATTTCTTTCCTGGATATATTGTATCTTCTACCAGACTAACCCTTTAAAATCAAACAAACAAATAATAATAATGACAATATACAATAATAACATGCCATCGTAACCCTACTTACTATCATAACCCTAAAAGATAAAACTGTGTTCTGAGAAAAATCTAAGACAAACTAGTTAGCTGTAAATTACAATATTGTCTGGATCAAGGCAATTCACCCATCCTTTATGCACCTTTATGCTATCGTTCTTTAAGCTTGTCTTCTGTAGTTAGCATTTATACATCCTCACTGATTAAGCAGTTAACATAGCTGTTAAACAAAACATAGATGCATGGACATAGATGTTAAACAACAGATACATTACAATATATCCTATCTTTCTGAAACCCAGGTACTAAAATCCCTGCTCATGCTGGGAATGAGCCTTTGTCTTCCTTTTTAAATATTCTGCCCCAACAATTCATATATCTTGTAGGCATTCAGTGATAGACTAGAGCTCCTGTAGACTTTTATGAGCATTGGTTTCTGACAATAGCATCACTGGCAGATATGATTGTGCGGGGGTACAGTGGTTGTGGTTTGGGGCAACGTTAAATGCAATACACAGACGGTATTGCTTTTCATTTGTGACATGAGGACATTTCGGTTTCATCAGTGCTTTGCAGTAGTGCCATGCTGAAATGAAATCACTGTCGACTATCCAATAACAACCCTAAACAGCACTTAAGGTCATACACTGGGTGATTGTAAATGCACCTATATGGAAGGTTTACCTTAAATTAGCCAATCAGCGTACACTCACTGTCCACTTTATTAGGAACAACTCTACACCTGCTCATTCCTGCACTTACCCAGTCAGCCAATCATGTAGCAGCACAATGCATAAAATCATGCAGATACAGGTCAAGAGCTTCAGTTAATGTTCACATCAAACACCAGCGCTGGTGCCAGACTGGCTGGTTTGAGAATTTCAGAAACTGGAAAATTCCTGGGAGTTTCACACACAACAGTCCCCACCGATTACACAGAATGATGCAAAAGAACCCCAACCACATCCAGGGAGTGGCAGTTCTGTGAGTGGAAATGCCTTGCTGATGAGAGAGATCAGAGAAGAATGGCCAGGCTGGTTCAGACCAAGGAAGTGTACTAAAATAATCACTCTTTACAACCGTGGTGAGCTGAAAAGCATCTCAAAACACACAACAACTCAAGCCTTCAGGCGGATGGCCACACACATAACAGGTTCCACTCTGTGGGCACAGGCTCACTGAAACTGGACAGCTGAAAACTGGAAAAACATTGTTTCCTCACATTTTCTCCCATTCTGATGTTTGATGTGAACATTAAATGTAACTGCATCTGAAAGACTTCGCGCATTGCCACGTGATCAGCTGAGTGTCTGGTGAGTGTATATAGGCTCATCTGATAAGCTGGGTCAGTATATTGAATTTGTACCTTAATTTCTGATTCAGATGAGATCTAGCCCAGTTACAACAAGGCTTGCAGTAAACAAGAGCACATGTCTTTGCTATATTGACTTGCTATACATGCATTTGCTATGTTTAAGCTGGTCTGGGGCGAATATACAAAGGACCTGCTTTTCATGCCACATTCTCTGGAATGTGCAATTTGATTAGTGGCGCGTCTGTAGCTGTACCACGTGACCAGACGGTGAGCGTGACGTGACGTGAGCGCTGATAACATCTCTGACGGAAAGCCGAGGCTCGGTCTGTAGTATGGAAAGTCTTCAGTATCTGAGCGTGTAGCCGAGTAGATTTGCGTGTTCACGCGCGTGTTCCCACGCGTTCTGGGCCCGAGAGCCTGCCATACTGTGGGAACAAGCAGCAGCAGCGGAGCGCGCGCTGTAAAGCGGAGCGCGTGAGAAAGCGGAGCGTGTTTTTTTCCCCTTCCGCGCGCTGCTGAAGGACTCAGGTGGAGCGTTCACGCGCCTCCGTGTTCGGGCTTTTCACACTGCAGAGCCTCATGTCTTCATGTGATTTCAGGACGCATCGGCTCTTCTGATTTTTTAGGACTCAGATGCATTAATGCATAATAGAAACAGAAGCGGCAGGTTGACGGAAATGTCTCTTTAATTGCACTGTTTCCTTCTCAGCGCTCGCGCTCGATCATTTAAAGAATTGCAACTGAATCAGGCGATTTTAATGAGGGAGCGTTATTAAATAGGATTTTTTTTTCTTGCAACTAGTCTACAAGGATATATCTTTCACTGTGGACTATTGCTTGTCATCCTACATTGAGACGGAAACCGGGAAGAAAACAGGCTTGATTCCAGCACTCAGGTCTCCTCAGTTGTTCGAAAGAAGTAAGCTTTATAAGCAAACACAAATATGCTGTTTTAATCTATTTCTAATCTGTTTTGCTATTGCATGTTTTACTGCACCCAGAAATCTCCTAACACCATGACAAATAACACACACTTTTAATTCTCACTGCACGTGCTGGTTTCATATATGTAACATATACAACAAGAGTGAAGGTGCACTGCACTACATATGTAAAAAAAAAATCCCTCAATAACTCTGTATCACTGGGTATCACAGAGTATCACTGGGTATCACAGGGTATCACAGAGTATCGCAGAGTATCACTGGGTACCACAGAGTATCACTGGGTACCACAGAGTATCACTGGGTATCACAGTGTATCACAGACTATCACAGAGTATCACTGGGTACCACAGAGTATCGCAGAGTATCACTGGGTATCACTGGGTACCACAGAGTATCGCAGAGTATCACTGGGTATCACTGGGTATCACAGAGTATCACAGAGTATCACTGGGTATCACAGAGTATCACAGAGTATCACTGGGTATCACTGGGTATCACAGAGTATCACTGGGTATCACTGGGTATCACAGAGTATCACAGAGTATCACTGGGTATCACAGTGTATCACAGACTATCACAGAGTATCACTGGGTACCACAGAGTATCACAGAGTATCACTGGGTATCACTGGGTATCACAGAGTATCACAGAGTAACACTGTGTATCACTGGGTATCACAGTGTATCACTGGGTATCACAGAGTATCACAGAGTATCACTGGGTATCACAGAGTATCACAGAGTATCACTGGGTATCACAGAGTATCACTGGGTATCACAGAGTATCACAGGGTATCACTGGGTATCACAGTATCATGGTATCTGCTTACATTTTTCATTTCTATAGCTGATGACATTAAAAGGCATGACACAGCAAGAGAAATGCAAGTATTCCTCTGTTTGAATTGTCCTCTAGGAAGATTGTTTATCAGAAACAATATACAAACATGTTTTTTTTTCCATTCTCCATGTTTTTTTTTAACTTGGTATGTATTCCAAGAACATGATTATATCACCATATGTGGGAATAATGTTTATATGCTACATCATTATTATTGCATCATGTAATGAAAGCTATGGAAATATTTCTGTTTTTCCTATCGCAGTATTCCATCACATCACCTCCAATAAGCGCACAGTCGTCTCCTGTCACTGGCCTTAGCCATTCCTATCAGTGTCTATAATCCAGTCACTACAGTCGCTATGTACAGAAGTACAAGACCAACAAAATGAAGTGATTCACTTCCTAGAATTTGTTGTACTTCGTTGCAGTCTAGGAAAAGGCAGCTCATGTGTTCAGGCAACAAAAGAATTTGACAATCTGTGCCTGTGAGCCCTGCTCTAAAAATAAGAGACATGGAAAACTCCTGAAGGTCGTTTTGCTGGTGTGTGTGTAGCATAGTGTAGCATGAAGACTGTATTCACTTCGACAGTCTGGAGAGTTTAAATATAACCGAATGCACACCTCTGATTTACCCATGCTGACCTCATTAAGCAGGTCTAATTTTCCAGGCTTGCAATCTCAGCATCTCTGAGATTCAACCAAATAAGCAATACACTGCTCAGGACATAATCAGCAGGAGCAATTTTCATTAGCCTTGCAGCTTAGTGTGCACCAGTCAATGAGATTTAATCCACAGTTTTCTCGTTGGCATGTGGCGTGTTTTGTTGTCTAATATCTTGAACGTATAATGTCATTAAAATCTTATTATTTTATGATGTCTATCATTAACTCTTAAATCTTATGAACTCTCAGAAAAAATGCTGATGGTGAGACAGACACTTAAAAACATTAGACAGTTATCTAAGCCAAGGAATGTCATGCTGTGATTTCATTATATTCAGAATGAGGATGAAGAGACATGACTACATTATTCATCAGTATGTATTTTCCATTTTTTCCCCCTTGCCTGCTCATTTGTGTCCTTGAGTCTAATGTTGCCTGTGCTATTTAGAAAGATGTGCTCTTAAGAGATGCAAGCAGCTGTGTGCCTGCCAGTGGCCATCATGCATGAAACAGCTTAATGTCACAGGCAGTTAGTTCAAGGACCTGTCAGAGAAACATTATACAGCACATGCCATCAGCTAAACAGTGAAAAAAATCTGACAGATTTTGGAATTACTTTGTATTTGTAGAAGGGGCGAAGCTATAGACAGTGACTTGTTGTGTTTGGCACTCAGGGAATACTGACAGTATGTGAAATTTTGAAGCAGATTGTGTGTGTGTGTGTGTATGGGTTTAATGATGTGTGACTGTGTCAAAACAATCAAGAACAGTTATCAGATTCCTGACGACACCAATGACATCCATAGCCAGGAGTCTGGGAGCACAAAATAAGCACTGTTGTCTGGGTAAATAGGATGGTATTTCTGTCCCCTGTGGATGAGAGAGAGACTAGACATCAGGACCATCTGTGAGATCATGTATACAGACGACGACAGTTAATGATCTCCTCGAAGCGAGTTTAGCTTTCCTATGATGTATGAGCAGGATTTTGAAAAGTGGCTGGCTTCATGTGTTCATTGAGCTGAGCTGAGCTGCTATCACTCCTTCTGAGTAAAGGTCACCAATGTGGCTTCTGGCACACTGTCAGTGCAGATGAAAAGTGACGTAAGTCCACCTTTTAGGTGTTTTACAAAAGGATTTATAAAGTGTTTTAGTAACTCACAGTGCAGGGTGACAATTGCTTATATTGTTAAGCTTGATGATGAGATGTTTGGTGGATTGGGTGTGGTGATGGAATGTATTGTTTTGTATTGAACCTTCCCAGTGTTCTGAGTACCGGATGCAGCCCTCATGGTTGCAGGAGTTTATCAGGGAGTGCTAACATACCAACATTTTGCAGTTGAACAGTTGAACTAGCTAAAATGCAGTAATGAGATGGCAACTGTAATTTGTCTAATGAGAATGATTAGGATGAGGAGATCAATATCATACAGAGTTTTTGTCTGAGATCTTTAGGAACTTGTTTATTTGTTCTATTTGTGCATGTTTGCTCTTCCAGAAATCATCAATAATTGGTACCTGCAAAGTATGCTTCTTCATATGTTCTTGCTTGGCTGGAAGTTGGGTTCAGACCCCCTGGAGCAGTTAACTGTTAATGGCCTTGCTCAAGGACAGATTCAGATCCTCTGGGAACATAAAAGGGGCTGAGAATACAATGAAAAAGTGTCAGTCCATGCCAGTGGCTGAGCAGTGGAGGGAATTTTGTGCACACTTAGCCCCTGACCGGCACAGAGATCATTTACTTTGTCTGCACCTGCTGTCGCTAAGAAACCACAAAAAAAAAAAAACCCGGTTAATTCTTTCCACTTTGTCTTTAGTTCATGGATGATAAGTGGAGGTTAGACTCTGATCCTAGGCTTTAAAAGATGGGTTGGCTCTAGTGAATCCACTTCATCCTATGATATGAAATCTTTGGTGTGATTGACTGATAAGGTCTGATTCCATTCAATTCAATCTGATCTGCGTACCATTTTAAATAATAGATGTATTTAAGAAATGGATGTAGATTTAGATCCCTAAAGAGCAAGCCAGATGCAACAGTGGCAAGGAAAAACTCTCTGAGATGACATGCGGAAGAAACCTTGAGAGGAACCAGACTCAAAAAAGGAACCCATCCTCTTCTGGGTGACACCGGATAGTGCGATTATAAATCATTACTCTTCTACATCTTTATACAATATAGTCAAGCAGTGCCTTGTGTTGAAAAGATGTTTAGTATGAGCATATTGGAGAAAATGCTGTTTGTTCAGCTGCATTAAAGACATCCTACTGAAAAAAATGTCTGACCCTGAGAAAAAAAAAAGAGATGACTCAGTAGGGGGTGAAGTGTGTAGCATTTATCTACAGCTATTTGCTTCCAATAACTTGAATTGGGTTAACAGAGGTCAAAGAGAAGAAAGACACGATAGAAGACTGCATACATAACGTTTTTCACTACAGTACCCATAATGCAGTTCACGCAAACATTAATCTTTTTCTCAAAAGATTCTCAAAAACATCTGTCTAAAAAAATGTTCCTTTTGTTTGTTTGTTAGATAAACACGGATGTGCAAAGAGTATTTGTGAAAAGATTTTGTAATAATTTTTTTCCGTTAAATTTAACCCCAAGCTTGTGTGTTTTTAAACAATCGATTAATACTGTGAACATTTCAAACTCAGGACTTTCCAGGTTAGAGCTGGCTTGAGGGTTTGAAGTCGTTTAGGGTTTTTAACTGTTCTGTTTGCTGCTAGTTTGTGGAACGTGATATTGTGCTGAGTAAAGTGACTCTCTGGTGTCTCAGTGTTGGGGCACTGTTGTGCATGTGCCTGTGTCAGTATTAGAGGTGTTATAAATTGTTCCATAATCATGCTCAAGGTGGTCACTTCTGTCTAATATGTTCCCTTGAACTGCCAACACAGACAGATTATGATTGGCTTGACATCTTCAGGGTGGAATTTCAGTGTGAAGATAGAGTTTAGAGAGTATTTATTGGCGCAGTCAGACATAAAGACAAGGTCAGTCAGGCGTTGGTCTGAACACAGCAAGTTGTCAAAGGTAAGCAGAATCTAGGTTAAAGTATAGCCTAGTTTACCAACAAACAGTAATCAGAGAAGGCTCAGACTGGTATGGTAAGACTTTGCGTCTGAGGCTGAGTATAAATAAGCCCACATTTGCTGATGTTCATGTGCTGGTGGTTAGCAGGGAGTCGTCTGAGTGCTGATAGTATGGTGTGGGTGAAGGAATGGCTGGAGGTATGACATCTTATCTCACTTACTCTAAAGTTATAAACTGTACAGTGAATTGTTTCTCAGTGGTGCTTTTGTCTATTGTTATCTGTTCTGTTTGTTTCTGTTTGTGGAATTCGGTGGACTGAATTAGTATTCATCTGCTCCTCGTTGTGTTGTGTCATAAAGCAGCTTTAAGCCATTAGCATCAAGCATGCGTAACATCCATAAATAACTGCAAGCTTAATTTAGCCCTGTGTGGGCTTGATGTTGGGTATTGTTGAGAGGGATTGTTGAATGGCACTTCCGCCATTATCTGTGTGGACAGCAGCTCCTGGCCTGTCAGAGTTTTGGAATAATTGAATGTCACAAAAGAGATGGATGTTCTGCAGGTTTTTCATGGCAATCACTGTAACTGCTGGGTTTTGTTTGCTGGGGCCTGAGAGACCGTGGCATTGTATTCTAATTTTTACATGTGTTATTGAATGAGGAAAATGAATATCTCTATAATCTCTCCATTAGACACCCAGTTTCCATTAATTTTTCATGTAATGTTCCATTAGATCGCACAGTTCTGTGTAGTCTTTTGGTTAAAGTCAATGAATAGAAGACAAACGTCCCAATACTACTTAATTGTAGACTTTTAAATTACATCTTTTAAATATTTTTTATTAACTTTTCCTACATCCCCTCACACAGGATTAGTAATATTCATGATGTGAAATGACATTTTATAAGCAATTTTGTGTTACAAAATACTGTCTTTAGCTTGCCGTTATTTTAAGCTGAATTAGTGATTTCCTGTACATACGTTAAAACACTGCCATGCTAGTTAGATTTTTTTTCAGTTCATCACCCTTCTTCACAACCTCTCTCAAATTTAATACAGTTAGCCATAGGTTACTGATTCCTGATTTGATCTAAATGCCTCTTCTTTTATGGAACAGAAACATATTGTAATGTCTTGGCAAACACAGTGCAATATATCTACTGTCACAATGTTTTTTTTTGTTGTTGTTTTTTTTTTCCCATAAATGTCCCACATTGATACGTCCTTTCCATGACACTGGCCAAATGACTTAAAGTTTTTTTCAAAGCCACACAATCTAGTTTCCATGGAAACATAACATAATTTAGCAAAATAGTACTGTCACAAAAGATACTCTAAATTCACTAAAAAAAAAACAAGGTAAATATCATGGTTTCATATTCAGTATTTTCTGTATGTCCTTACTGTAGAGTTTATGACTAATGTGTCTTGGAATAGACCTTTAAAGCAACTTAATGTTCATGTTAAATTAAAAAAACGAGAAGTTCTGTAATAAAGCTAATGTAGATGTGCCATTTCTTATTTATAATCAGAAAGTGAAAATGTTTTTACTGCGCCATGTCCTTACTGTAACAGCTCAGAGCGTAGATTCTGTATGTTTTATT
Source organism: Pangasius elongatus (assembly GCA_033441825.1). Classification (NCBI taxonomy): domain Eukaryota; kingdom Metazoa; phylum Chordata; class Actinopteri; order Siluriformes; family Pangasiidae; genus Pangasius; species Pangasius elongatus. The sequence goes on from JAKKZN010000024.1 coordinate 3,710,558, forward strand.
GGCCAATGAAAGATATCTAATAGTAAACATGAGACAAACTCATAGGTCTTGATTTGTCATTACTGTAACAGTCTGTCCTTGCCGGCATTGGGCATCATTACCACGATGACATATTTTAATAATAATTATTCATTTTCTTTCCCTAATCAGTTTGACAATGTAATTGTGAATGTAGTTCATGTTTAACTTGCAATACCTGTGATAAAAATGAGAAATATTCATTTGTAGACAAATCAGTGTTTTTTTTGTGCTGCTGCCACATGATTGGATAATTGCATAAAAAAGCAGGTGTACAAGTGTTCCTAATAAAGTGATCAGCAAGTGTATATGCACATGTAATATTTGCATCACATTTTGCCTATCCCTTCACAACACAAGTGTGCAGTCTATATTTATGATTATCAGAATGTTCGAATGGAGAATCTTGCCCGGTGCACATACAACATTAAGACAAGTTTAAAAGAGATCAGACAGTCTAGACTGAGCAATAATGGACTCTAATGAACAGCACAGACGAGGCTGCACTTGTTCTAACTTGTTCGGAAGATTCTTTCAGCCACAGGGGATGTGATTAGATTTATATACAGTCAATTATACAGCAGTTAGTTCCGATCCAGTAATTTTATTGGACAAGCGGCGTTCCAGGAGTACTGATATTTAGTATAACAGCACTGATACATTTCCCTGTTTATATCACTCCACCTGCCCTGTTCACTACATTCAACTCCAATTCTAGCAATAGTTTGTTACGATACTGTTACTACACTTACTACAGGCTGTCAGTCAGTCTGTTTGTTGGCATGGCAACACGCTAAGCTCTATCCAGTTGTGGCTTCTTTGGGAACTATTTTTGGTAAAATAAACAAATATTTGGCCATATTGTGTCTGAAATGGCTGTTGTATGATTTGTGTGATTTTTTTTTAACATAACAATCGACAATATAACATTTTAATGTCAGGCTTGTGCCTACAGTCAAATCACAGCCGTGTTGATGTTCGGTCCAGTACTCCATCCTTCTGCAATATTGCTTAATTAGATATTAGGTGAAAGAAAAAAAGTCAGTCCTCTGGACACATGACCTCAGAGGATACTGATAAACCTTGTTGTGATGATTCACTTCCAACTGCAGATTTCGGGGGGGTTCCATCGTTCTGTCATGTTCAGACTTTTCAAACACTTTGATTCTTTATCATGATCCTGAGCTAATCCTAAGCAGTACCGCCTCTATGTCTTACTTTGTTACAGATAAGAATGAAGCAGCACAGCCAGAGGAATCCTGATGTCCGGTCATCTTCAGAAGAACCGAAAGCTCCTACAGAGGACTCCGCTCTTCTTCCAGGCTCAGAGAGCCATTCTTCTGCGCCCAGCACATCACCTGTAGCTCCGGCTAGGCCAAAGAGGCCACAGAGAACCCCCCGGGTAGAAGAATCCACTGACATATCAACGCCTGAGGTCCCAGACTTGCCTGAATTGAACCAGGAGAAAGTTGACTCTTCTGTTCCGAGCAAGACCAGCCAACCATCAGGTCCAGTCCAGCAGCTCCATGATGACAATCCCTGTAGACCATCCACTTTGGGTGGACATGCTGCTGCGGCGAGGAGCCACATCTCAATGAGAGCAGCCTCGCTTCCTCAGGCACCATCCTACAAACCGCCACTCACAGATCCCACCGTTCACCCTCAGAGGGCGCTCTCTGTAGCCGGAACAGCTGATACAAAGCCTCAGACTGACGACGATTTCAGGTAATCGCAAGCCACACTCTACTGTAATCAGCATATTAATGCTATCATGTTCTAACCATTCCCACATGGGTTTCCTCCAGCAACACGCCAGCAGGTGGATTGGCTAAGATAAATTGTCCTTAGGATTGAATGAGTGTGTGATTGTGTGTACATGATGCACTGTCATGGACTGGCATCCCATCCAGGGTGTATTCCCACCTCACACCCAGTGGATTCACTGCAACCCTGACCAGGATAAAGTGGTTACTGAAAGTGAGAGCATGTGATTAACGCTATCTCAGATGGCATGTCTGTTAGATGTTTCTGAGGCAGATGTATAGTTGCACTATTGCTAGAACACTGTGTCTGTTGTATATTCATATTTAACTGATATTTAATGAGCTCACACATATTGTACAGAATATCATATTAGTGTTTCTCATTAAACCTTTATTTTCCAACAACCATTAGGTCACAGCATCCCACTATTAGTTGTATAATCAGCCTCCTGTAAACCAAGATGTGTCTCAGAGGAGCCCTGCAGATAATAGGAGATATTTATGGATCTTTCCATTTCTCTGTGCCTCTCCTCCATGTGCACACAGTGCACTTCTCCCCCTTTCTTTCCTGCTCTCTACACGAGTGTTTGAGAATGAGAGGACTTCTCTAGATGTTGATTAATGATTACGGTTAATGGGCTGAGAACATGCAGTGGGAAATAATGGAACGAAATTATAGACAGTCAAAAGGGAAACTTGATCACCTCTAGAGCATTATCTGAAGGCATCTAGTGATGGAATTTTGAAACAGAGGAAATGTATAAAGCTCACACACTCAAACATGCACACCACCGATTATCTGTTATGTACATGTCCTTTATTGCCTCCTGTTCTGTTGAATGGCTTGCTGTTTTCTTTACTCTGATCTCTCACTTTGCCATCAGAGTGCACATAATCACATGGAACGTGGGCTCAGCCATGCCCCCAGATGACATCACTTCCTTGTTGGGGCTGAACGTAGGCGATGGAAATACAGACATGTATATTGTAGGGTAAGAGCTGCTCTGCCAGCTATTTTGAACTTGCCGATCTTGGGCATCATCCTGAATAAGCAAATAATGCAAAACACAATGCAAATAAAGAGGATGTACTATTTTGTTAGTCATACCGAGTTTATGAATGGTTCATTGTATCTGTGTCTTGTATAAGGTAGCCTGTTGTGTCTTATACCTTTCAGCATGGTTTATATTTTATATGTGCTTGGCACAAGCAGATAAGAGATACAGTATATTTGATAATTCATCTATATCAGCAGCCTTGCCTGAACCTTGCCTCATGCTATGCTTAGAATGTACTTAAGTGTGAGACTTATATATTTACATCATTACTATTATAGTGATCAAAAGTGTCTGTTACTTTACTTTTTTTCTGTTCCAATAACTCTTTCATCACACCCATTGTTCCTTATACCAGATTACAGGAAGTGAACTCCATGATCAATAAACGCCTGAAGGATGTCCTTTTCACTGACCAGTGGAGTGAAGTCTGCATGGACACACTCAGCCGCTTTGGCTATGTGTTGGTCAGCAACAGCACCACACACACACACACACACACAAACATTGGCTACATTGTATAGCTATGACTCTTACTGCTGTTGGGAAATCATTAAAATTCACTAAGTTTATACATTAACAGATGACTTTTTGACCAAAATGTAAAAGCAAGACAAGGTGGGTTCGAATCATCGCAGGGGAGGAAATTTGAGAGAATATTGGAAGATTGGATTTTGGATTAATCCCACATTGAAAACATGATTGATATCCTTTCAGTCATGTTAGTTTCAGTTTTGTTTATGCTGTTTGACAAATTTCAGTATTAATCCCAGTCCTTAGATCACTGACTGTGTGTACGTGTGCATGCACACACACACGCATTGTTTAAGGATATGGTAATATGGGAATGGACTTTGATCTATTCCCTCAAATGGTCATGCTCCAAAAGAAATTCAGTTTATTGCTCAGCAGGGACAAGTACGCAACCTGATAATACACAGTTATTGATTAATTTTTTTCCTCTTTCATTTGCCTTTATAGAAAGCATTTCTCTGTCTCAGTGTGTGTACACGTGCAAGTCTGTGCGCATGCTTTTTTTCCCAAACACTGTAATTATACTTTCATACAAAGTAGTGTTTGTGTACCATCAATCCTTTAGACAAGATGTAAATTTGACAGGGTTTGATGAGACTCTTATTCTAAAACATGGTCTGTTTCTGGCATGTTTATGAATAGCCTAGGAATAGGTAACATTTGCATGAACAGGCTTTAGGCTGCATATTTACTTATGTAAATCAGCCTGGAATACAAGAGAAATGAAAGTAATAGTCACAGCTGGGCAATACGTGGAGCTTTTTACGTTCTGTACAACAATAGTAGTATCTAATAAAGCAATACACTGACAGCATGGTGTATACATTTTGCAGATAATGACATTGTGAAATAATTTTATGAACACCTGTCATTCATCTTACTGACATGTTAATGTTTATGCCATCGCTGAATTTACATATCTGATACAGTTTTCTGACTGTAAGGCAAATCACAGGTTTATATCAATGCATTCCTTCTAATACTGCAAAAAGTCATCAGGTGAAAACATCTTGAGTATAGTCAGATGTATCTAGTATTTCCTGTTAAGATCACAATAAACCAAATTTAAGATTAGTAAAGCTATTTTTATGCATTTTTCTTCACTAATTTAAGGCTTGTTCTAATTTTACTCACTTGAAGCATTTATTTCTAGAAAGAAGCAAAATGATCTGCCAGTAGAACAAGACTCTTTAAAGATCATTTTTATAGTAACAACTTGCACATTCACTTAGTGCTTTTGGAAGGAGGCAAACCTGTAACCAAGTTCTCCAACATGGGAAAGTCTTTAGGATGGAGGCATTTGCAGTTTCTCAGTAACACACCAAACTGCATTTTGTCATCTTGTTAACTTCAAGAGAAAGAGAGGGAATGACTATAGCTGCTTTAATGCAAGTGATAACAGGAACCTCAGATGTTCCACAACATAGTTACAAATGTAACTAGAAATTGACTACAACTATAAACCAAATGTCACTTGATAAAAAATAAAAATGTAATTGTTGGGAAATTGATGTGGTAGAGGAATCACATTTTGGGACATACTGTTACTGGAAAATAATCACCTTCAGTGGTACAGAAAATCAAAATGTACAAAATCTCAATTAAAGAAGGAAGAATATTAAAGAAGAGAAAAAAACAAGTTCCGCCAAGGGCCCATTAGGCACTTATGAACAGGCTGCTCTCAGACTCTAATGGGACGCTAAAGGAGTGCTTTATTAAAGGCAGGTGCACTTGGAAAGTGAAGCAGTTAAACCTGTATATAAAAGACCCTGAGGCAGTGCTAGTATAATTTGTAAGAAACATTCGTTGTGTGGTAGAAGTGCTTAATTAGTGTGATCAAGGGCTATGTGGCAGCAATCAGAGCACAATTTATGTGGAGTGTGAGGAGATCTTTCCAAGTTACAACAAAGCAAGACAAGATTCTAACAAAGGTTAGAAACAAAGTGAAGTAAATCAAGGGAAATGCACCAAAGTGTAAGTAGACAAGACAATTGAATCAAGATCAACTATATGAATAAAAAAAATAGAATTAAAAGCAAGGATCTAGTTAATATGAGGCAAGACTAGATTTACCTGAACTGGGTAAACCTGGAAACAACAAAGCCTCAACAGAAGCAGAACATTAATGCTAGCTGCAGTCGAATACTAATACTATGACTTCTGCACATTTAGCGTTAGCATTAGTGCAAATATGTCAAGGTCAAGAATATAATCAAGCTAAAGCACTGATATTCTCTATGTAAGCTTGTACAGGTCTGTCAATATAGTGTTTTTTTTTTTTTATTTTAAATTCTATAAAAGTTAGAATAAGGGCAAGAACTAGGCAAGATACTGGTCTGTTTAAGCAGTCTGTGATACAGGTGTCAGTAATCAGGGAGGGACTAAGCTCCATGACAATGTAAGGCGTTTCCAATTAGTAATCATTTCCAGTGTAGCAGAGTTAGAAAGTCTTGGAGTTGAATCAAAAATTTATATTTATCTAATTCATTTCTTATTTGAACGCATCTTACACACTTATATTATTATCTTATGACTCACCACCTTTTATATGTGTGAATACACATTTGGCACACTGTGATATAGCCAATATTTTTTTTATTTTTTTTGCCCCATTTTCTCTCTCCTATCACATGACAGTTACCAGTCAGGGAGGATGAAGTTTTTTGCTTCCACAAAATTTACCTGTGGGATTGTCGTCATGAAGAAATGATGTCAAAATTCCTGATTAGGGCTTTAATCATTTAGGACTAGCTTATAGAGTCACAGTGAGAGCATTTTGTTTATATTGTTTATATTGTATCCTTAGAATGACGTGATGCTGCAACTGTCTTTCTGATGGTGTTACTTTGCGACAGAAGTACGTTTAAATTTTATGGAATTAACAAGTTCTATGGAGGATGTGGATGTGAGTAAAAGACACAAAACAGTTAGTAGAGAGTGTGTATATATGTGCTGTAGTAGAGAGATGCAGTTTTTCTTCATATTTGTTATTATTATATATGATTGTTATTGTCTGCATACGATTGCCTTTGTAGAGCTGACTTCAGTACAATGAATCACCATGTAAACCAGTGTTCCAGTCAAGCAAAGTGTTAATGGAGCATTCTTTTTTTTTTTTTTTTTTTGAGGATGCCATGTCTTAGGCAGAATTGCTGTATTTTAAGAGAAGTTCCGCAAATATCATGATCTACAGCAAAACCTGAATTTTTTCAATCAGTGAATGAAAATTGGCTTCATGTCTAAACACAGTCTTCCTTTTTTTCTGTTCACAGGTGACATCGCAGAGAATGCAGGGTGTATTGCTGTTGGTGTTTGCAAAGTACTACCACCTGCCTTTTATCAGAGGCGTACAGACTGAAAACACACGCACTGGGCTGGGGGGAATCTGGGTAAGTCATAGTGATACCCATACAACATCATTAATAAATGATATTATTATTACGAATATTATTACCTCTGTCATAGCTAATAATTGTGTGATATTCCTTAATGGCTTATATTGTTCTGGACTTGTAGAAACCCTGTATAATATTTAATCATGTGCTGAGCATGTTGCTTTAGTGAGCTACCTGATTAAAACAACACCAATGTTGATATTGATATTTAAATGTTATAGTGATAGCGAATGTCATTTTCGATTTAGGTCCTAAGTTTTTCCTGTCTCTACCACAGCTTTATATGTTAGTTACTCTCTCCTTTGTAAACTTTTCATGTTCTTCCTTCCAGGGAAATAAGGGTGGGGTAAGTGCTCGGATGAGTGTGTTTGGCCATGCGATATGCTTCCTGAACTGCCACCTGCCAGCACACATGGAGAACTCGGAGAAGCGCATGGAGGATTTTGAGAGCATACTGCAGCAGCAACAGTTTGAAGGTCAAGCCGCTATGGGAGTCCTGGATCATGAGTGAGACACACACACACACACANTCTTAATTATGCTGTCCATTGTACATTTGGCAAAAAAGCTAACAGCGTACTCAGTATGAGTGTGTGTACTGTTATACATTATTTGGATTTGTCTTTGAGGTTATTTAAACCTTTTTTAAATTCCATTATTTTCAGTGTTGTTTTCTGGTTTGGGGATCTGAACTTCCGTATTGAAGACTTGGAGATGCATGTGGTTAAGGCAGCTATTGATAATAACAAACTTTCCGTTCTGTGGGAAAAAGACCAGGTAAGAGACATTCAAGTAAAAATGAAAATTGCTCACTTTTGACCTTTCTTCACAGTCTTTTTCAGCTTGTGGCCCACAACATGTTGAGCTGACCCAACTGTTTTAAAGTGAAATTACAGTCGTAATGCAATAATCATTCATTCATCTTCAGTAAGCACTTTATTCTGGTCAGGGTCTTTTTATCCTAGGAACACTGGGTGTGAGTACTGATTATCAGAAAGTAGGCCTACAGAAGGCTTCACAAAGATCTGACCTCGTATATTAGAGTAAGAGCTGATAAAATCAGCTCGTCACAGGATGTAGCCTAAATTTGACTCAAACGTTTTGTTTGTTTGTTTGTTTGTGTACCACTCAACAACTAGTAGCTTAAACCAAGTGAATCTTTCTGAGGAAAATAATCATTAACCTACTTTTTGCCAAAAATAGACATCATCATCATCATATTTGAAGTAAGGAATAAGATGTGCAGCTTGTCATGTTACAGAGAAAATGTAAAGCACAAAGCCATCAATCATTCTTCCATGACAGAAAGCGTAAATTACAGCTTTACCTCTGACTGTTATAAAATGCTAAAATAAAAATGTCTCTTCACAAAAAAACTTCACCATTTCAACCCGCAGTTACACCCATTTTTGTATGTGGAATGTCCACCACACAGGTCCCTGTGTGAATTGTTACTATAGAAACTGCTGTGTTTTAATGATGCTTTTTAAATGTGGCTAAGAATATCATCTTTAGCAGCCCACAGCTTGAGAAGCAGTGCATTAAGACATAAAGTAGACTTTAATAACAGAACACATAAAAGAAAAGTCACTTGATTAACGTACTGATTTAGGTAATGTTTTATGGCAATTTATGCCTATTAGTGCTAGTATAAATGCTTAATATCACTGTAGAGGCATGTGAGGATATGTTTCCATTTTTTCCTTGTTTAATCTTTTTGTGTCTTATAGTTGAACATGGCCAAAGACACTGAGACTGTACTGGAAGGCTTTCAGGAAGGACCTCTGAAATTCCCTCCTACCTACAAGTTTGATGTGGGAACGAACACGTATGACACCAGGTACAGATTAACAAATCTAAGCAGTTGTAACTGAATTGTCGAAATTAGGACAAATTATGAGCGAGCTAAAAGAAAGAAAACCTACAGAGGTGAAGCAACACTTAACTTTTCAGTGAACTCTTTGTTGAACTGATGAACCTCAGTGTTGTAAAGTATTCCAGTCTGCCCCTGAAATCTACCTCTGGCTTAGCTTTTTTGTTAGTTCTACTTGAAATAATAGTATAAGGACTAGGTCACAATAATGTTGAAGTATTGTTCATATAGCTTGTATTTATCACTTACTCTGTTTGTGGCTCTCAGGAGGAGTATAGAATTATGCAACTTTTGCATAATTCACTTTAGGAACAGATGCACCTTTGTACATCTTGTGCGTCACTAGCCCCGGTCAGTTTATCCCGTTTTGGAAATGAAAGACGGAAGGACATACTAAAAATTTTTACTCAAAAATCAGTTTATGCCCAAATCGCACATGGATACTGTAAACTTGCACATTCTAAGAACTGCTGCTGTAATCATGAACACTGTCCTGTGCTCATCCCAGGACTCTTATTCACAGTATGTTCGTGCTGAACATCCTATCAACACAGTGAATACTGTTTGTAGAAGAGTAATGATTTATACCACACTATACAGTGTCACCCAGAAGAGGATGATGGCTTTCCTTTTGAGTCTGGTTTCCCCTCAAGGTTTCTTCGTCATGTCGTCTCAGGGAGTTTTTCCTTGTCACTGTCACGTCTGGCTTGCTCCTAACAGATCTAAATCTACATCCAGACTGCTTTGCAACAGTGTTTACCATCTATTCTTAAAAACACTATACAAACTAAATGAATAGAATTGTGCTCTACTTTACCACACATCTGCAACTTCCAATATTTGACTGGTATTCTTGACCTGATATTATTTAGTTTTGCAGTTGTACAGTAGGTGTTTGGGAAAAGTCAGTCTCCTAAACAAAAACATGTGAACTTGCTTTCCATCTGCACACCACTTCTTTGACGGACAGGCTGCAAATATCAGAGAACCTCCCATCTAAGGAAACGTTCCAAGATTTTAGGAGTTTGCTTTGGTCAACTCTGAAGAAGCACTTCAGACAAATGTGCAGAACAGCAAATTAACCATTTTTATTTTTATGNATCTTCTCATTAGCCCATAATTCATATTTATTTCCTAGTGGGAAAAAGCGTAAGCCAGCATGGACTGATCGCATTCTGTGGCGTATGAGGCCAATGGCTCCAGCTAGCAATGTGTCCAAGCGTAGCTCAAAGTCAGGCCTCACCAGCGGCACTCGAGTTACACAGCACTTCTACCGCAGTCACATGGAGTACACTGTCAGCGACCACAAGCCCGTCTCCTCCATCTTCACCCTGCAGGTAAAGCCATGGCTGAGGTTGATAGGGAAAGCTAGGGTTCATTCTATCAGAACTGTGTATCACTGTAATATACACTGGTCTCCACAGTTCCCATATAAGGTGGACATCCCTTTGGTAACGCTCATCGTAGAGGATGAATGGAGGGAAGTGAGTGATGCTGTGGCCAAATTTAAGGCGGCGCCCAATTACTCCAGAAGTTCATGGGACTGGATTGGACTTTACAAGGTACTTTGTCGTAATAGGAAATTATTTCACCTTTTCAGCTTACAAGTTAAAATAGGAGGTTTTTTTCCCTCTGTTTTTACGCCTTTTCGAAGCTGCCTTAAAACCGATTTACCTGGGAAATGTGCTATAAAAAATAGAGTTGAACAGACTTTATCGTTCACATCGATCCATTATGTGATACTATTATCTTGAGAATGTTTTCTTAGATTTAAGCAAGATATTTTTTCAGTTATTATCAGTGACAACACATGAGAATTAACATTAACAACGAGCCAACCAATAATAATTGAATGATGGCAATTGATGATATCGTAAACTGGGGATGTGGCAAATTGGCCAAATGCCTTTGTAATGTAATATATTTCTCATACAACAAAGAAACAGTGAAAAGTAAAATATAAGTGTAACAAAATCAATTGCATTTGAAAGCATTGCTTTTTATGCAATCCATTTCTTCCAGGTTGGATTTAAACATCATAAAGACTACGTGGGTTACACTTGGGCTAAACAGGAGGAGTCTGATTACCTGAGACAGGAGCACCATGTAAGACATGAAACTATAAACACGTACCAACGCATGGAGTAGATCTTAGTTTCAGTGAAGAATGAAGATACAGCAATAACTGATCTTGTTTGAAATTCCCACCTGGGCAGGTTACCTTTGCCGAGGAGGAGTTACCAAAAGAGCCTGGTGACTACATTTTGGGTTACTATAGCAACAATATGAACTCTATCGTGGGTGTTACTGAGCCATTCCAGGTAACTATTCTTACTTAGCATGAAACTGCTGTTAAAATGCCTTTTTGGCTGTTTGCTTGATTAAGCCACAGAGGCATGTAGTAGGACCACTCACATACACTATATGGCCAAAAGTTTCTGGACACCCGTCCATCACACCTATATGTGCTTGTTGAACATCCCATTCCAGATTTAGTCCACCTTTTTTGCTGTTATAATAAGTTCCACTCTTCTGGGAAGACTTTCCACTAGACTTTGGAGCGTGGCTGTGGGGATTTGTGTTCATTCAGCTACAAGAGCATTAGCGGGTTGAGGTCAGGGCTCTGTGCAGGACACTCAAGATCTTCCACGCCAGCATTCTCAAACCATGTCTTCATGGAGCTTGCTTTGTGTACAGGGGTATTGTCATGCTGTGACAAGTTTGATCATCATAGTTCCAGTGAAGGGAAATTGTCTACAGCATACAACGACATTCCAGACAATTATGTGCTTCCTACTTTGTGGTAACAGTTTGAGGAAGAACCACATATGGGTGTCCACATACTTATGGTTATATAGTATATATTAAAAATTGTATAACTGATTCCTTGAAAAAAATTCAAGAAAAACTTTAATTATGTTAATAATGAAATGTTGACTTCATTTAGTTTCTGTTCAGTTGGTGACTTTGTTACATAATCTCACATGACTATAATATAAATTCTATTTACGTCATATCACCATTCAACAAGCGATTGAGTCATTTGGATAAATGGTGAAAATGATCATATCAGCTTGACCTATTTGACTAGACATATAAAATAACCTGGATGACTAAAAACCCTCAGACACAAACCTTAGTGTGGTGGTTTTAATTTGCCCTTTTAATGCTTCTGCAGATTCAGTTGCCCTCATCCAGCACAGCTGGTCTCAGTCCCTCTGACAGCTCAGATTTTACCTCTGAGGATGAGGTCAAGAGGGGCAGCAGCAGCAGCAGTAGTCGCAGCGCCACGCCCACCGGGCAAGAGGGAAGCTCCCACAAACCCCGTTCCAGACATGACTCATCCCATTCTGCTTCCAGCTCAAAGAGTGGCAGCCCCGTTAAAACGAGTGACTCCTCAGATGATCGAGACACAAACTCAGGGAAAAACAGCGGAAAAAAGCCACAAGTTCCCTAAAAAAGCACACTGAGATGCTGGAGCTGGCATGCAGATGTAACGCCGGAGCTGAAGGATTCTCACTTGTACTTGTGCTGTATCGTGACCTTGTTCGTTACTTGGAGTCTTATATGTGGCAGGACCGAGTTAGGCTTTTAGTACAGTAGCTCTCTCCTAGGAGTTAGGAAGGTGGACTGAATTTAAGTCTTTGTCAGTAACGTGAATTCATGCCATACCTCATTCTCCACTTTTTCTTTCCCCCTATTTTAATCAGCTATAAACAGAAGCACAATAGTTCAATTAAAAAGGATGGAGCCTTTGCTGTTTTCCAAAGTATAATGCGTTTTAAATTAAATCAGCACACTCTGCAGTGGTGTTGAGGGCATCACAGTCTTTCCTAAGTCTCTGTGAAACTGCCAGGTCTTCAGGTTTCTTTTGCTGATTAAAATGCCGTTGCTGGCAACTGCACTAAGAGTGATTTGGCAGTAGTGCACATCAGCCAGTTCTTGGAAATCCTTTCTATTTTCTATCACTAAACTGTCAGGACTCATCTGGGGCATTTGATTCTCATATTTGCAAGATGTTGGAAGTTTAGTGTCAGTGTAGGGACTTGCTCTTTTATCAGCTAAGCATCATGTGCTGTATGTCAGGAGGTCGATCCAGATTTATTTCCATTATACATTATATGATACATGTACAGATAGCAGAACCTGATTCTGTTAAATGTGATACAGGTCCTCCTGTGCACTCGCTGACTCTCCCACATGAATTTCACATCACTGAATCATGTCATTCATCCCGTGCAACGTTACTGCTTTGCTGTAGTAGTGTTCTTGTTATAGTAGATGTCTGAAAGTCAAACCTTGACAGAAAATTCCGAGGTCATGTTCTTCCCCTTCTCTTAAATATCCAATGCTAAAAGAAATGATTGCTGATTTAAGGGCACTGCATAAACATAAGCTTAGACAGTACAATAGGGAACCATGTTGAGAAAATGTAAACTGTGAGCAGGACTGGAAAAAAAAAAACACATTAGCATTACTTTGTGAATAACTCATAAAGAACAATAGTCGAGTTAATCTAGTTAGATGTGTGAAAGAATGTCACATAAAAGTTTTGTGCCTGGTTAGAGTTGATCTTAAGTATCACGCAGTACTGCATCAATGCTGTAACTATAACTGTGGGGATTCTGTGATTGTGTTGTCTGGTATTTTCTAGGATTTGTCCTGTGTGGCGAAGATCTCTCTCTCTCTCTCTCTCTCTCTCTCTCTCTCTCTCTCTCTCTCTCTCTCTCTCTCGCTAGTTCCACTGATTAGAAGTTCACAGTGCTGTTTTCAGTAGCTGTAGTCCAGTAGCTGGTGAATCTCAGTGCACCGTTTAGGACCAGGAATACTATTTTACACAGTGTGCTATGTAAGCGTAAGAGTGTGTATATGTATTTACGTATTTGTGTGTGTGACTGTATGTCATGCAAACATGTTGTGCTGTCAGATTCCTTTTAATACTACAGAGGTGGGAAAAAGCAAAATTCAAAGCCGCATGAAATTCGAAACGACCCTTAAACTTCAAGGTTAGATAAAAGGATGAGGATCGAAGTGTTTTATATTATATATAAGTATTGTGCTTTTATATTTTTCCATTTTGAACTACTATAAAAAAATATTTGAAAAAGTAAAATAATCAAAGCCATCCTCACAGAACAGTGATATACTCTATTTAGATGCGTCAAACCTGAGGTAATGATCCATATTAAACTTAATCCAATATCAAGTGGGCTGGATAAAAAGAAAAGAAAATCACTTCAGTAGACCAGTAACAAATGAACAGATTGCAGTGAAACCCCTGAATGAATTCTTTTGGAAAGAGACATGGTTACAGCGTCGAACTGTTAGCTTGCTAATGGCGAATTACATCATTAGCAAAAAAATGTTTGTCAGTAGCTGATTTTATGGCCCTGAACTTATTCCTCTATTTTGCCCCCTAGTGGAATAAGACTAACTTTTCTTTCCCTCTCAAATCTTTCAGTTCAGTTACAGGCTGTTTGTTGGATACCTCTGCTCTAGTTAAAAAGTAGGGGCAGCTGTATGGTAACGGTGTTTGTCAGATTTACTCGGATTTAAAATACTATTTGTAGCTTTTTAAAAATCTTACAATCGTCCTCCTGAGAGCAGCAAAACATTTTGGGCAGGAAATCTTTTTACCGAAGGCCATGAAAGAAACAATGCTGTCTCCTAAACAATGCTGTTTTGATGTTTCCCTTATTGGACGCTTACAACATATATTTATACAGCCTGTATTTATTGAATTATTATAAGCTGAGTGATATTTATAGCCATGCTTCTCAATTCTTTCTTTCTTTCTTTCTTTCTTTCTTTCTTTCTTTCTTATGTACAGGACAAAATGAATCTCTTAGGTGGATAAGTTACTTCACCTACAGTCATCAGTTTTGTGGTTAGAGAGCTTTGGGTCAGGATTATGGTTAAGGGTCGTGTTTAGATCTTTTTTTTGTGTGTGTCTGCAGAATAGCTGGGACTCTCATCGCTGAGATAAGCCAGAGAGTCAGTCTCAACTGAAATTGTTTATGTATATGGATAGAACTGACAATCAATGCCAAAAAAAGAGAGAAAATATTGTGTTTATATAATGTGATTATTGTATGTATATGTGTATTAATTTATATTTTTATGGCATTATATGTACTGTATGCAGAATGTCATTCTGCTGGCCAGTGTCTTGAAGGCATTATAAATAGGCAGGTTTTAATTTAAATTAAAAAACGTAAATGCTTTATTTGTATGAGGGTGAGTCAAATGAAAAAAAAATTATTTTGCATTAATTGCAATGCAGATTCACCCTTGTATTTCTTTTTTTTTTTAATATCTAATTGTATATCTGACCTGATGTATTTTGTTAAATCAGATCCTATTTATTCTGTAATGTATTATATAATTGACCTTATTTCAGATTTTATTGAAAGTGTATAATTTAAGAGATAGTACTTTATAGATATTTAATCAAGGAAGGTTAATTTGTCATGGAAGCCATTTGGCCGATGTTGTTGAACACTTGTGTCCATAAGAAAATAAATCCTTGTCAATGTGAAATCATTCCAGTCCTTGTATTTTCAAATGTTTACAAAACACAAAGTAATGTATGGAAGCAGTGGCTGAGCTCCAATATTTCCATCTTCATGCAGTGCAATTTCACCGTGCAAATGTGTGCCAGTGAATGTGCTGACGGACGCAGGGCTGGCATTTTGGGAGCCTTAATCAAGATTTAAAAAAGAGGGGAGATCTCTCCACCAGAATTGCAATTTTGCCTCAGCACTGTCATCACACGGGGTTGAGATAGTGGCAGAAAAAACACTGCATTTGTTTGTGACATCTCTGTATGATAAGTAAAGAATAAAACACTTTGGGGATGCTGTTACAGGAAAATAATAATCAGTGATGAGGTGGTGTGATCCGGCCCAATGTGAAGTGCAGACTCTTTTTATAGAAAATTGATCAACACCTCCTGACCGATCAGAATCGAGCACTGTGGTATAAACAAAATTAATACTGCTCTGCATGATAATTTTATGAACCTGGTTAATGGAACGTACATAAATCTCTCCTGCACACACACAAATGTGCAGACTTTGAAAAAAATTATTGATTAACTACAGGTAATCGTATATTTCTTCGATTTAAACTATTGCATTATACAATAATATATATATATATACAGTCAGGTCTGGAAGTATTAGGACAATGACAGAGTTTTTGTGATTTTGCCTTTATACACCACCACAATGGATTTGAAATAAAACAATCAAGAAGTGATGGAAGTGTAGACTTTCAGCTTTATTTTAAGAGGCTCCACAAAAATATGGCATTTACCATTTAGGAATTACAG
>JAKKZN010000024.1:3726628-3744847 GCA_033441825.1 Pangasius elongatus
GATTGTTTTATTTCAAATCCACTGTGGTGGTGTATAAAGGCAAAATCACAAAAACTCTGTCATTGTCCAAATACTTCTGGACCTGACTGTGTATATATGTGATGTAAACATTTAAACTCCTGCTGAGTGGCTGTGCAAACTTACAAACAAATGCAGAGCAACACAGTCATTTACGAAGTTGGAGATTTTTTTTTTTATTATTTTACTGACAACATACAGTCGTAATACAATATTTGGTGTGAGGTGCCCTGGCAGCTGCTGTCCCAAAGCAGGTTTATGTCACTTATTAGGTAGAGGAAACTGTAGATGGGCATCATGGTGTCACAGGATCACAGCTCCAGAGACCCTGGTTCGATCCTGAGCTGTCTGTTCAGAGTTTCTGTGCATGTTCTGGTTTCCTCTCACCTACAAAAGAAAAAACACCATAGGTGGATTTGTGACACTAAATCATTCAAAGGTGTGAATGTGTGCATGCATGTGTGGTGCTGCACAGTAACTTCAATTTCTAACTGAAACATCTCCACTAGAGGGACACATCAGACTACAGAAGGCATAAAGAACCTTTGTTCACATTATTGTTCTCCCTGCTCTAAAATACCAGACTTACTGTGTATCATGAGTGGTTTGATAGTTACCTGCAGAACTGAGTTTGTTAACACAAGGATTTGTGGTTTTGATATAAAATCAAGTGTCTGTAACACCAAAGAGGTCAAAGCAGAACTCACAATAAGGGAAAGATTATGTGCTTGAAGATGGTGTACTAAAAAACTACATAATGGGCATCTCATGTATCCTTTACTAATCCTGTTTAATTAGGCCAAATCAGACTCAGGTATTAACTACTGCAATAGCAAAATGCCACTAAAGCTTAAAAAGATGTCAATTCTTTTGTTTTTTCCTCAATATTTGAGAAATATTACAGTTGTTTTTAAGGAATATTCTACAATTGTTTAGGAAGATTTTCCATTACTTTCAAAATCATCAACTTGTGTACTAGATCCCTTCCCTACACATTTCTTCAAACAGATACTACCAGAAGCAATCAAACCTCTTCTAAAAATAACCAGTTCTTCCCTCAGCACTGGCTATGTTCATAAAGCCTTTAAACTAGCAGTTATCAAACCCTTGATTAAAAAACCTGACCTTGACCACTGTCAGCTGTCCAATTATAGGCCAATATCAAACCTCCCCTTTATCTCCAAGATCCTAGAAAAGGTTGTAGCACAGCAGTTATTCTCATACTTACATAGATATAACATTCATGAAATCTATCAGTCAGGATTTAGGCCTCATCATAGCACAGAGGGAGCGCTGGTTAGAGTGGTAAATGACCTGCTACTGGCCTCTGATCAGGGTTGTGTGTTTTTGCTTGTGTTGCTTGACCTTATTGGAGCTTCTGACACCACTGATCATGCTATTCTCCTTGACTACAAAATGTTGCAGGTGTTAAGGGAATGGCCCTCTATTGGCTCAGGTCTTATTTGATTTTATCTTTATCAGTTTGTAGATGTAAATGTTCCCTATGCATACTAAGGCATAGTTTGGTGTTCTACAAGGTTCTGTTTTAGGCCCACTGCTTTTTTCTCTATATATACTACCTCTGGGTAAAAGTTTTGTAAAAATGATATTAGCTTTCACTGTTATGCTGATGACACACAGCTGTATGTTTCAGCAAAGCCAGATGAAAGACACCAGCTTAATAGTACTTGTACTAGGACTACATGCAGCTAGAAGTAAGCTTTCTGATTACATAGTAACTCTGGATGGCCTTTCTGTTTCATCATGTACAGCAGTAAAAGACCTTGGTGTGACCTAGTAAAAGACTTCAGTCTTTCATTTGAAGCTCATGTAGATAATATTACTAGGACAGTCTTCTTTCATCTCAGAAATATTGCTAAGATAAGAAATATAATGTCACTACACAATGCAGAAAAACTAGTTCATGCTTTTGTTACCTCTAGATTGGATTATTTTAACACCTTGTTGTCTGGATGTTCCAGTAGGTGCACAAACAAGCTCCAGTTAGTCCAGAAAGCAGCATCTAGAGTCCTTACTAGAACCAGAAGATATGACCACATCACCCCAACCCCTATTTCACACTGCATTGGCTCCCAATCAAATTTCTCTTTGATTACAAAATTGACTACTATTGACCTATAAAGCACTGAATGATCTTGCCTGAGCAAATTTCTGGTCTTTTATGATCTCTTTGTTGGTACCTCAAATAGTGAGGGCTACATCACGGGGTAGAACTTTCTCTCACAAAGCCCCACAGCTATTGAACAGTCTTCCAATTAGTGCTCAGTGTTTAAGTCTAGGCATATGTAGACTCAAATATGAAAACATATTTGCCTTTTTAATTTTTCCAAGCCTTTTTAGATTTTTTCTTAGGTAAAGGAGCAGATCTGGAGGGTTCATGGGCATAAAATGTTGTGGTGAGCTGGGATGTTTTGATGCTGTTATCACCCCACTCCCACGCATTCACTCAGGTTTGTTGATGGTGGAGTTGCTGGTCGCTTTATGTCCCAGGGAGCCCTCTTCTCTGTATTACCTTTTGGCTCTCCTTTTTAGTTGCATGTTGTCATCAAGTCTTGCCGGAGTCCCTGCTTGCACTCTGCACACAATGTACATTGTCTTTAACCATTACATGACAACCAGCATACCTAATAATCTGTGTCCCCCCCCTCCTCCCTCTCTCTCTCTCTCTGTCAAGCTACACAAGCTACTGCTGAGATACCAGTGATCCTGAGCCCTTCTGCTCTCAGGACCTGCCTGATCTATCCTGATGCCCTACTTTTGGTTGGAGTTCTCTCTTTTTTTTGGAGAAAAAAACTAACTAACTGCTGCTGAGGCTGGACTCACATGGACAGATTGATGAGATTACTGTGGATGGTACCACATAGAAACCATGGCTGTGGATGTTCTTCCTTGGATAGCCTTAGGGCTGCTTTAGGATTGCTACGAACAGTTTTGCAGTCAAGTCTCCATCATTGAACAGTTGATAACTTCAAACAACAAGACAACAAACTAAACTTCAATTTAAAACTATAATGAATTCAGAAATGACTGAAGCTCACATTCATAAATTGCTCATAAGCTCATAAGTTCCTGGTTACACAATTGCAGTTTTTGACTATATAGTACACAGTTATAGAAGGGAAATTATTAATAATTGCACTATCCGGTGTCACCCAGATGAGGATGGGTTCCCTTTTGAGTCTGGATCCTCTCAAGGTTTCTTCCTTATTTTGTCTCAAGGAGTTTTTTCTTGCCACTGTCGCCTCTGGCTTGCTCATTAGGGTTAAATTTATAAATGTAAAATTTATATCTGGAATTTACTGTATATATTTCTGTAAAGCTGCTCTTTTGACAATGTCCATTGTTAAAAACGCTATACAAATAAAACTGAATGGAATTGAAAATTCAATTAACTGCAAAACTTGCTCCTACTATAAAGGTCATGTACACTCTATAAAAATGTAACAGGTACTGTTGAAAGGTATGATATCATACATTAAAGATTTCAAGTCCCCACGATTGATGAACATACTGCATGTTTTACACACACATAAAAAAAAATTAAAAATCTGAATCATTCCACCTAAATCAGTAGTTAATCTAATAAACCTGCCCGCTGAGTTGACTCACCAAAGGCAAATCAATTTGTGGAGAAACTGGGCCCTGCACAACCGGATTGGACCTCTGATATAGTTGGTGTGATTGAAAAGAATAATCAATTCTGTCTTTAGTTATCAGCATGAAAACAAGAAGAGTGTTTTTTAAAGTGTGTTGGCAAGTGTGTGTTTGCTATCACTCATTTCTTATGAAATACTAAGCTTGGGTTACATGTGTTACAGGCTTATGAGCCAAAAAAAAAACTATTCTCATTGTTGCGTAGTAGGGGGAAAAACATCTTAATATGATCTTAATATGTATGGTAATACGTTGTCATTCTATCCATTGTGACAATTAAGTAATTTTATGGGTATTGATTTTGTATTATAATAAGCTCTGCTTATTACAGGGGTCTAAAATGGTGGAAGTGGGCCATACTTGCAATACTGAAAACAGTATGCATTAGTGCAGTGGTCCTCTGAGTGGGCCAGTGATTTTATGTTGTTACAGATCACAAAACAAAGATGTATTTAGGTGACTAATGAATTCCTATAGTTATTAACCTATTTGACTGGTCTGAATTTGAATTCAGTGGGTTTAGTCCAAGCCTCAATAACTAAAAAAAAGAGCTATGAATAATATTAACTTGGATGTTACTTGTTCTGTTAGTGGAACGTTCAAGAATAAAAAGCTCTATGGCTCCAGCAAACAGATTTGAAATAAATCTGTAGTGAAGTGGTCCATGGATTTTTTCTTACATCTTAAGTTCCTGCCTGCAAACAGAAATCGTTTTTTTTTTAATTAGCTATATGTGATATTTCTGCTTTTTTCTCCTTTAAAGCACATGACTGTCAGTTATGTATAATGTAGCACAATGCAGTGAAAGCGTTTATAACATTCCTGGTAGAATAGACATTACCTCACATTTAAACACAATGTTAAGAGCAAACGGACTTTAAAATGTTATATAAAGACATTTTATGGATGGTGTGAGTTGGGCAAAGGTAGACAAAGTCGCCTGAATACCAGCTATCACGTGGATCACAGCTTGCGTGTATACAGGGCACAGATAAGAGAGAGATTATATTATATGGCAGCTGTTTCTTTCCACGAGCACCATTTTATCTATAAATACAGCACCACTCCATTTACTGAGAGTTACATGAAATGTGCAAACCAGGCACGCAGCAGCATCTATCAGATCGCTTAGGGAACGATATGGAACACAGAAACCTTCAGGGCTGTAACTGCTTTTTCCTCACATAACTGGATTTTCATTTTTCACAAAAAGGTAAAAATCACATGTTCCCATCGCTAAGCAAAATGATCTATTCTCTAATTTAATCAAAAGCTCGGAACATGACCTGGCCTTTTTACAGAGGACAGACCATACCTGAAATGAAGACTCGGCTTAATCTTATTTGCTACAGGAGCAGAAATGATCAGCTAGGCCCATGGCTGTCAAATGGGATCCGGGACACCCAGGAGTTTTTTATTTTATTACAGTGGTGGAAATCACAACCCACAAAACACACACACACACACACACACACACACACATATATATATGTGTGTGTGTGTGTGTGTGTGTGTGTATGTATTGTGAAGCAGCGTCCTATCAGTTTTGTAGCATTTGGCTGAATGTGAGCAGAGAGTATAGCCCTATACACCTCAGAATNCCAGTGAGCCCGTTCCACTGGCAGCCATACATGCCCATGCCATAACACTGCCTCCACCATGTTTGACACATGATGTGTTATATTTTGAATCATGAGCTGCTCCTTTCTTTCACCATACCTTTCTCTTCCCATCATTCTGGTAAAAATTAATCTTGGTTTCATCAGTCCGAAGAATCTAATTCCAGAACATGGGAGGCTTTTTTAGATGTTTTATATATATATAGCTTTTCTTATGTCTTTTATGTCTCTCAGTCATGAATGAAAATGTCATTTTTTACTAAAAGCATACCAACAAAAAAGTTGGGGCTTTGCAGAGTGTTGTTACAACGCCGCTCAAAGTGGGAAAACAGTATGTACGCCTCCTTGGCAGTCGTGGCCTAATGGTCTGAGAGTCGGACTTGTAACCCGAAGGTCATAGGTTCGAGTCTCGGGTCCAGCAGGGATTGTAGGTGGGGGAGTGAATGACCAGCGCTCTCTGCCACCTNCCCCAACTGCTCCCCGGGCGCCGCAGCTAAAATGGCTGCCCACTGCTCCGGGTGTGTGTTCACGGGTGTTTGTGTGTGCACTTGGATGGGTTAAATGCAGTGCACAAATTCCGAGTATGGGTCACCATACTTGGCCACAAAGTCACTTCACTTCACTTCACTTGTGTTAGCAGCAAGCTAGCCAGCTGTGATAAGTGATGTATATTTTCCTCCTCAAAACAGTTATAGATAAGTTATACATACTAAGCTAGTATGTCTATGTTGATTAATTTAAAGAAAATCCTTGTATATACAGTATAACTCATTTTAAGGTAAGAAGTATGACTTTGTTTACTGCTGATGCTGTGAGCACCAGTTGACTTGACGTCACTTGCTGAACTCAGAGATGAGGAGACACCTTTAGTTTCTGAGTAGGAAATCCAAGTAGAGGGGGTGTATTCTTGGGTTTTTCCTGGCCATAGATCAGGAATTAAGAGTTACGCCTCTAGTCAAGTGAATATCTGTCAACAACACACCATACAATTTGTGGACTTTTGTCATTGATTGTACAGTTTTTGAGCAAACCAGAAAACGACATTATGCCCCAGTATGGGAATATTTTAAAAAGATATCTTCCAATAATGAATATGCATGTAGACTTTTGTTTTCCTTTCTCCTTTTGTTTTCATTTACCATGTCAGATTATTATTATTATTATTATTATTATTATTATTATTTTTGATTGATTGCTATAATATACCAGAACAAAGCAACTAATTATACAAGCAGTACACCCAAGTTAAAGACAAAAATGCACAAATATAATATATAACAACATAAATAATATACCATTACAGGCAAAAAATTACAAAATATTTTTTCTTCTAGTTCTGTCAAATAGGTGACATCAGATATAGATTTTCTATTTTGAAGATACTTTAGAGACTCAACATAGGGATTAAAAGAAGTTTGGTTTGTATTTTCCATGTTTACCTTTATGTATGTGGTGTTTTCATCCTCTGATGATGTACAAGCAAAACTCTTTGAAAGAAACACTGCAAATGCAGCACAATGTTCTTCCTTACATTTTAATCTCACACACTCCATTACAGAATTATGTGCAAATCATAACCTCTGCCCACATTAACTATACGTTAGATAAAGCTTTAGGCTTTTGTCTAGGCTGCAGTAAAAACAGCGGTGCACTTTCAGGACTTATTTAATCTGATAGTTTATTTCAGCCGTTTAGCACACACTGCAGTGTTCCACATAGATAACGCATTGGTTTGTCTGCTATGCGTTTAGCAAGTTAGCATAATATTAATTATTATTAAATTGAGACTAGTCAAAGTTCACAGTGTAAAACTGGACTGCACTTCAAATTCTGTTTAAAGTCTATATTCCAACTAAGACATTTATGTACAGGTACAGGTAGCTGAATATTCCTGTACACATGGCTGTTAGTATGCCTGAGTCGCCATTCCTAAATACCTAGCCTAATGCTAAACTTCTGCTAACACCCCACCCACAATTCCTTCCTTGTCAGTGGATGTTCTGAATAAAGTGTTTCCAAGCAACACATTTCTGGTTAAAAGAGACTTATTATTATTATTCCAGTGGGAATCAAAATATTAATCTGAATCGGGGAATCGTTTACATAACTCAATAATAATCAGAATATCACCAGATTGTGATTGATACCGGAATATTGACGTGTATGTACACGTAGCCAGTGTGTGTTAAAAGTGCAGTTGTTTTTTTTTTTTTTTTTTTTTTAGAGCCACAAGATGGCGGATGTCCCTCGGCCCTGAGCGGTTTAGTAACACAGAGCTAAATAGGGAAAGCGGTTTGTGGGTATTTATATCGATGGTGTTACATGCTACACGGAGTTCTGTTCGTTTGACCACTAGAGGTCTGTAGTGTGGAGAAATGAGTCATTTTCACACACGTGGTTGGGAAGCGTCTCCGTGCCGCCATTACCGGCAGTGGGTGTAGCGTCATGACGTCACGAGAGCGCGGGGGTAAAAAAGCTCGCGGTAGGACCGCGCGGGGCTACTGCACGAGACCAGGGGCATCGCGGTGATCATCGGAAGCACGAGACGACCGGGAGGATAAACATGAACGGAGAAATGAACGGTTTTCACAACGGCTTCATTGATGAAGACTGCTTCTTATTCACCTCCGAGTCTGTGGGAGAGGGACATCCGGGTAATGTCCTCGACTCATGATCCCTGTAGAGCTGAAGCACGTTGTGCTGCTTCTCCGCTAGAAAGCTAGCATGTTAGCGTGCATTTCATCATCGCAGGGGCAGTGTGGCGCTTTTCAAACCTTTTACATGTGCTCTTACTGTCTCTTACTGTAACACGATGTTTCTGTGTTCCAGGCAATTTTAGCAGAAAAACATCACTATAAAGTTTATATATATATATATATATATATATATATATATATATATATATATATATATATATATAATGTTTAACAGCTATGTGGACACTTCAAATGCTCTAAACACTCATTACTCCTAACATTTATTGTCACAGAAAAGTGTCAATATTAGGACTAATATAAAAACAATCATTTCTGTTTGTATATGGTTAGTAATGAGCACAAGGTCTGAAAACATCTCCACCTAGTTGATGTCCAGATTTTCTCTGAGAAACTCTTCAGAAACATCGATCCTTCCACTTGTTCGCTGTTACATTGTTGTCTCGTTCTGTTTTCTATTTAACAGATAAGATCTGTGACCAGATTAGTGATGCTGTTCTTGATGCCCATCTTAAGCAAGACCCAGATGCCAAAGTGGCTTGTGGTAAATAAATGATTTTACACAGACGCCCTTGAAGTGTCTCCGACTACGTCTCCTAAACATCTACTTGTACCTTATATATATATATATATATATATATATATATATATGTGTATATATATGTATATGTATATGTGTGTGTGCATATATGTGTGTATATATGTATATATATTCTCTTTCAGAAACGGTAGCCAAGACTGGGATGATCCTGCTAGCAGGAGAAGTGACCTCTCGTGCCAGCGTGGACTACCAGAAGATTGTCCGGGACACTGTCAGACACATCGGTTATGACGACTCCTCAAAAGGTTTGTGTATCAGCACTAGGATGGAACGGATTCAGCACACAGCCACACAACCCGATATCATTCATTCATCTTCAGTGATTACTTTATGGCCGGTCAGTACAGTGACTCCGGAGCCTATCCCAGGAACACTGGGCGCGAGGCAGGAATGCATCCTGAATGGAATGCTTTTCCATCGCAGTGAACCATGCGCAAACACAGTCATACACTTATTCACGCAGATATTCATGATTAGAACTGTTATATGCCTTATAACACTGTAGTAGCAATGCAGGTATTGCATTATGATGTTTATGTGCCTTATAACACTGTAGTACAGAATCTGCAGAAATATTTATTAACGTGGAATTGTTACGATGATCACTGTCCAATAGGTCATTGTTATTGTTTTTTTTTTTTTATTATTATTGTTCTGAGTGACAAATCTAATATCATACGTCAAGAGGAATACTGCATATATATATATATAATACTGGTACTGTGTATTAGTCCATATTTTATATCATGATGTTAATGATATTAATCATAATGAACATGGTTATTTTCCTCAATCTGTAAAGAAATTGATAATCACATTTTAAAAGCCCAAGAGCCGTCAGTGCACCCAGATGTAGATTTCTCAACACCTGCAGCTAAAACCTTTCTAAAAATAGTTTCGCTGTAGTTACTGAGTACTCCGTAGTAGTTAGTGGATCGAATATGCTTTATGGTGAATAATAAGCTATAAATGTAGGAGCTGATTAGCTATTGGTGTCTGCTTAGTTTTTATGTAAATTCTATCAGCTGTTGATTTTTAGTTCATTAATCAATTAACTGTATTGGTGACCAAATTATGAACCTTCCTGTATAACACAGTAATAAACTTGAACTGAGGTTTTCCACCTTCCCCCCCATCCCCCTATCTGTATCCTCTTTACTCCTAGGCTTTGATTATAAGACCTGTAATGTGCTAGTGGCTTTGGAGCAGCAGTCTCCGGACATTGCCCAGGGAGTTCACTTGGACCGTAACGAGGAGGACATTGGTGCAGGGGACCAGGTCAGTTATTGAATATGGACAGATCCTAAGCACTTGATTATTTTAACAGGACACATGACTTTTGAATTTCATATAATTACATTAATGATAGAAGAATTGATTGTTTAAGTGAACATTTAAGGGCTTAAATGACGAGACATATTTTGCCTTATTATAACAGATTTGCACTTCTTTTTAACTTTAAAGGTTTTCATGACCATGTGTGAGCATGTTTTTATATCTTGATGGGGACAAAATTTCCCCAGGAGCATTGGAATGTCTCTTGGCTTTGGCCATGTGGGGGCCAGCCCACGCTGATAACTAATAATTGTTTATTGTTAAACAAAAAATGCAGCTTTGATTAAAAAAAACAAACAAACAAAAAAACCTAAAAACTATCTTTTCGAGGATACTAAGAAGTGTGTGAGTGAGAGAGAGAGAGAGAGAGAGAGAGAGAGAGCTACTGTGCGTTTTGATCTCTCATGTGCTTGTGCAATGTGCTGTTTTTCAGGGTCTGATGTTTGGCTATGCTACAGATGAAACAGAAGAGTGCATGCCCCTCACCATCATACTGGCCCATAAGCTTAATGCCAGAATGGCTGAACTGCGTCGAAACGGTGTCCTGCCCTGGCTTCGACCGGACTCCAAGACCCAGGTGAGCTCAACTCGAACCTTTGATGCCACAATCTTATAATTTCTTTGCTGCTGTATAAGATCTGGTGGTCTTAGTATCTGCGATTCTATAATTTAGTAACACTCCAAATGTCTGATTTCTAATTCTGAAGAACAGAACTGAAAGAATATAGTGTCTGTTTAAAGAGATAATGCTTGTCACCATTTATTCTGATCATAGTCAGTCAACGGCAATCAATCAGTCAACCAGTGAAAACACTTGTTATAGTCAGCACTNATTATTATTATTATTATTATTATTATTATTATTTTTACATTCTTATAAAAGTTTTTAAAAAAATCTCATCTTAAGTGAGTGACGTGATGTGTAGCCAAGCATGGTGACCTATACTCGGAATTTGTGCTCTGCATTTAACCCATCCAAGTGTGCGCGCGCACACACGCAACAGCGGGCAGTCTTTTCCTTTTCTTTTTTTTTTTTGCTGCGGCGCCCGGGGAGCAGTTGGGGGATCGTTGCCTTGCTCAAGGGTCTCACCTCAGTCGTGGTATTGAGGGNCGAGACTCGAACCCACCACCTTCAGGTTCACCTTCGGGTTACAAGTCCGACTCTCAGACCATTAGGCCACAACTGCCATGCTACCTACAGATGAGTGACAAATTAAAGTAAAAAAAAAAAAACAACAACAGAGTGTGATGAGCTGCCGGAGCAGCTTCAGTGTACCTTGGCACAGAGTTTACAAGGACCCTTCTGGAGTGATGAACATCCTTCTTCCAAAAGATTTTCCCTCAGCTGTTTTGATGATCAAACTATTCAATGGGGCCTTGTGCCTATGCATGGGTGGCGGAGTCATCCTGGAAGAGACCGTGCCCGTCATCAGTTAAAGCACCATTCAACCACTTGCACAATACATTTGGGAGCAGTTTATAAGTGAGAAGAGAATGTTACGTATGTGAACATGGTTCTGTGACTATATGGAAGACCACCAAATCACTATCCTTTGGAACTATTTAACTTTTGCTCATTTTCTTGCTGAGCACCAAAGCAGATCAAAGTCCTTACTTTATGACCGTGACCCCACATGGTTATCCTGTGAAAGGTTCAATAGCTTCATTATGAAGAGTGTGTGAAACGGTCACATTGATCCTTTGTGTTTTCAGGTGACAGTGCAGTATAGGCAGGACCATGGTGCCATGCTGCCAGTGCGTGTGCACACTATAGTGGTCTCGGTACAGCACGATGAGGACATTTGTCTGGATGAAATGCGCGATGCCCTGAAGGAGAAAGTGGTTAAAGCGGTGGTGCCTTGTGTTTACCTGGATGACGACACCATTTACCACCTGCAGCCAAGTGGACGGTTCGTCATCGGGGGGCCTCAGGTGATGTTTGTGTACAGTCTTTAAGCCTTTACATTTCAGTCAGGATTCTGCAGTATTGCATTAAATTATTACCAGCTCTGTTTATAACTGGTATATACACTCACTGTCCACTTTATTAGGAACACCTGTGTACTTGAACATTCATGCAGTTATCCAATCAGCCAATCATGTGGCAGCAGCGAGGTGCATAAAATCATGCAGATATACGTCAAGAGCTTCAGTTAATGTTCACATCAAACATCAGAATGGGGAAAAAGTGTGATCTGTGTGACTTTGATCGTGGCATGGTTGTTGGTACCAGATGGGTTGGTTTGATTATTTCAGAAACTCTTGATGATTTGGGAATTTCACACACAGCGGTCTCTATAGTTTACACTAATGATGCGAAAAACAGAAAACACTGCGTGTACAGGTGTTCCTAATAAAGTGGACGGTGACTGTATTCGGTACATAAACATATCCTATACAATTACCAGTATGATAACACTGATTTGATTATGTATATAATGTTTTTTGACATGGTGTCACAATGATCATAATGTGTTATAGGACCTCCCTTAAAATGGATAAAAATTATCAAAAATACAATTCTAATTTTTTTTATTTCTTAATTGTCATTCAAAGCATAGAAGATAAGCACATGGTTACATTAATATCTATATAATGCCTTAGCTTTTGTTGCTTAAAATCAGCCTCTTCTTTCCTCTTTAACAGGCATCAGTGTGACCTTTTATTTGCTATTAAATCTGTCCTCGCCATTAATTAGAATTTTTGACAGCACTAAGTTTTATATAGGTTACCAAAGGCAAACATTTTAAATAAAATATTTCTCCTCTGACCATATTGACAGGGTGATGCAGGATTAACAGGTCGTAAGATTATTGTAGACACGTACGGAGGATGGGGAGCCCACGGTGGAGGTGCTTTCTCGGGGAAAGATTACACTAAAGTCGACCGCTCTGCTGCTTACGCTGCCCGCTGGGTGGCCAAGTCTCTGGTCAAAGCTGAACTCTGTAGACGTGTACTTGTACAGGTGAGGAAGATCATTTGCATTTACGTATACAGTGAGAAGAAATGGGCAACCAGAGCTACAGTGTGACATACGAGAGACGATTGGGTCCTGTATACAGGAATACATCACATTATGTATATGCATGTATAAGATGACTGCAATGAGCAGGAATGTCAGCAGAATGACCCTTTCAGCATAGTGTAAAAATATACAGGACAATATTTATAATAAGAGTGCTGAGGATTGATTCAATGTTGAGTATTCAGCATTTTTTTTTTTATATATATCATGATAACTTTGCTGGTGACTTCTTCCAGGTGTCCTATGCAATCGGAGTGGCTCAGCCTCTGTCCATCTCCATTTTCCACTATGGCACATCGAAGAAGAATGAGAGAGAGCTGCTGGAGATTGTAAAGAAGAACTTTGACCTTCGTCCAGGAGTCATAGTGAGGTAATAAAACCTAGCCACTCACTGTACATTGTGTTGATTCGTTCTCCATCCACTAGGAAGGTACACTAGCTATGCAGTAGCTTAATGGCTTTTACTTCCTATCTAGTGCACTATGTATTTACAGAGGAGTTGAGACTTTTTTTTAATTCAGCCCTTCTGGTAGTCTTTTCATTTGGATTTAAGTGAGTATATGAAATGGCATTTGTCATATTAATCACTATTGATGGCATTTCACTGTTTCTACAGTGTAATATTTGTCTCTGTTCTCTACGTGAAGCTAATGGCTTGTCCCTTCATTGGGATGGTAAATCTGCTTCTGAGCTGGCTGTGAGCCGTGCTTCAGATTTAGTCTGTCATGTGTACTATTCTTGTCTCTTTTACGGCTGCTAAACCTGCAGACCTGTGTGTTCCAGGGACCTGCAGCTGAAGAAGCCCATTTATCAGAGGACGGCTGCGTATGGCCACTTTGGCCGCGACTCGTTCCCGTGGGAGATTCCCAAAAAGCTGCAGTACTAAACTGCTGTCAGACTTTTTTCCCCTGAGGCCTGTTGACGTAGCCTACAGAGAAGTCCGCATGGCTCCAGGGGGGAAAGTTGAGAGGGGAAGGGGGGAAGGGAATGGGTTAAATGCGCTTCATACTACAGATTTATTCACACATCCATTCAGATTGTAATTAATAACCAATGAAGAGCTGAGCAACTTAGTGCAAATCAGCAGAAAAGGCAAAATGATAAAGCTTGATCTCATTTCTTTTCAGTCATGAACTGTTCAAGATTCATTATAATTTTTTTAAAAAAAGTTTCTCCTAAAGACAGGATGCATGCACACAATCAAACACACCAAACAGGAAAAAAAAACCTCAGATGGGTTTGTCTTGCTATTCTTGTGTGTGAATCCTTCCAACGATATAATGATAAATTACTAATAGAGTTAATTATTGCTATGCCTACGCGTAAAACCAACCCTGCTGCAGTTTTTGTATGACGCAGTCTTCCTTGTGGGTGTAGCCAAATGTCCCCACAATGTCAGAACCATCAGATAATCCTATCTTTGTGGGGGGGAACACACACACACATACACACATACAAAACCAAACTTAAACTGCTTCCTTTCCTATTCTTATGCTCTGATTTTATGCAGTATTTGGTATTTCCTCAACCATTACATGCAGGTATGGTAGCTTAGTTTACTTTTTTCTGGTGGTCTTCAATGGTTTCAGAATATACTACAAAAACTAATGGTGCTGATGTTCGAGGAAAAACTGTAGTGCCACCTTTTTAAAGTTAATGGGCA
The DNA here is from genome assembly GCA_033441825.1 of Pangasius elongatus. NCBI lineage: Eukaryota > Metazoa > Chordata > Actinopteri > Siluriformes > Pangasiidae > Pangasius > Pangasius elongatus. Next base: position 3,741,279 of record JAKKZN010000024.1, read on the forward strand.
TTTCCTCTGTCACGTTCTTCTTACTTTGCCTTGTTGAGACTGAAAAAATGTCTTACAGAGTGTTTTACAGAGAAACTAGCTTTGCTGACATGCAATCTTTCTCCTGTCCCTGAGGTCTTTTACTTTCTACTCTTTATTTTACCACTTCCATTTATTTATATCAATTAACAATAAAATATTTGGCATTCTCCCAAGTCTTGTCAGTGTTAATATTAATAAAAACATTTAAAAAAAAAAAAACATAAACCCCAGATAATTTGTGTATTCATCTTTTCGAGTGATGAAGTTGTTGTTCTGTCATTAGCTTAGCTGTGGTTTAGTAGCGATAAACCAGGTTCAGCTCAAACTGTAAGTTTATCTGGTGTGCAAGTAAAAAAAGTAACCTTAGAAAACATGACCATGTATTTGAATACCCTACAGGTTTGCATTTTTTTTATGCAACTGTTTACGTCCAAATCTCACCTTGCTTCAGTGGATAAGCTCACCTGTATAAACTGAATTGAAATAACTGATGTATGGAGACAGCAGAATTGAGATGCAAGGTTAAATCTAAAATAACTTTATACAGGCCATCAGTGTCTTTTACATTCATTAATTCAAACTGGCATAAAAAGGTTAGTGATGCACATTTACACTAAACGAGTGAGTATGGTGTGTGTGTGTGTGTGTGTGTGTCTACAGTAGGTACCTTGCCAAGAGCCATCTCTGGTTTCTGCTGTGACTTTTCCTGCAAGGCTTACAGTGCAAATTTCTTAACAAGGTTTTATTTTTATGACAACTTGGACATACATCCATCGCTGTTTGGTACATCCTTTCAAAGCAGTCTGTTCATACATGATAATGGTAATCTGTTCACAATTATTTACAGTAATTTGATGCCTATTTAACCATGTGCTTCTGAGTCTCTCTTCCATCGATCATACATGTAGTAGGTTAAGGGCTTGTGCTATGATTAATTCAGAGCACCCCAGATGGTAGCCAACATGCATGGAATAAGGGGGAGTCATATTAAGATGGTGATCAAGCCTGTTGCTGTAAATAACCTGTGAGCTCAAGTAACGCGTGAATAGGGTCATGGCTACCAGTCACTGAAATGAAAACCATCCCTCTGCATGGACATCAGATTAAGGTGTACACAGACCCCTCTGCAAAATATCCTGCAACAAAAATATCAAAATATCAGGGGGACGTGTCCTCCTCAACGTCTGTGGTGGTTATGGCCCTGTCTGTTGTTTGTATGTTAATGAGGTTACAGTTGAAATTAACGTAGTGAGGGATGACGTTAACCCGTCATGCGCGCTTGCCAATTGCCTGTTAATTAAAAATTTCCATTCGGTAACACCAGTAATTACTACTGTAGAAATAATAATTATGGATCAATCGCATAAACACAGTTGAACAGAGACTCCCTGATCACTGTGGGCCCTTAGACTACAGCCTAGTGCATTCCCCTCTGCCATCAGCTGGTTATATCTCTTACATCATACAGTAAAAAGTACATGATCAGGCAGAGGCAGTTATAGAGACTGTGGGCCCCAAACGTGTACATAACACAATAAACCATTCCATAATTTAAACATCCATACTGTACATACATACATTTAAACAAATAAATACTTAAATCAGTAGATTCTTGACTATTGTTCTTTACTACCATTTAGTTCTCACTTTTAGTCAGAATTGTTATTTAATAATCCACTCTCAAAAGCATTTGTACAATGAATACAACTAACAGTAAAAACAGTTATTTAAAATGAAAATATTTTAGCTTTTAGTATCATGCTGTGTATACTCTGATGTAAAAAGCTAAACTGCATTGCTTGCTGAAAAAAAAAATGTTCATTGATCCTGGTTCTGTATGTGACATCAGGGTTATCAGTGTCCATTTACAATTCAAGTGACAGACATGCAGAATGCTGTGACTTCCAAAAGCCTTAGAACAGTGTGAAACTGCTGACCTTCCCAGTCAGCATCTTTTCAGCTTCAACACACACACACAAACGCACACACAGTGAAGCCTGCAGTATGCTTGGCTGAGAAGATCATAGCTGCTGCCCCCAAATATCCAGGCAACTATCTCTTCATCAAACTGCCATTACAGAAGTGCTAATCTTCAGAGAGTTTTTCAGATTCTTCTGTCTCTCTGAAGACATTGTCTCTGAAATTGAAGTCCAGTTCACTTCCTGTGTCTGGCAGGTATTTTCACATGTATGCACATCAATGCCAGTCTGTCTTCAGGTTAACATCCACAGTCTAATGGTCAGACAGAGAGACTGAAATGTCCTTACACCTTTCTAGTGCTTGCTGGGATAACAGCCACCCGTCTTCCCATGGTCTGGAGAACCATCTAATGTCCCAGCAGCAGAGGAGAAGCGAGTAGACATGGGAAACCACCCATGTGAGGCTTCAAAGAGCCACCATTTGACACTCCATACATTCACCTCTGACTTACAAAGCTGTGTACTGTACTCACCTGGGAACAGTATAGTCTTTGTTAATGGAGGTTTCCACTGTTGGAGTGTGTTGGTTGTAAATATCCTTCCATGAGTACAGCTCTATACAAGTTCGCTCTTGCTGTTAATGTGATGTCACTGCTTTTAAGAGTAAGAGTAAGATATTCCTTTATTTGTCCCGCAGTGGGGAAATTGCATTTAGCAACAGAAGGGACAGATCAACTATAGACCAGAGATCCACTTGAGAATCACTCACATGAATCAAGTCCTGAGAGGTAAAATATAATCTACTTGCTTTCCAAGACAGACAAGGAAATGATTTACCAGTTTCTACCCTGACTCTGTATTTTTTTCGCAGGAAAAAAAAAAAAATTTCACAGAAACTGCAATTACACATCACAGAGCTACAATGGACATTCGTTTGAATCTCAGACCTCGTACTTTAAAACAATTCCATATTTTCCCAGTGACTGTAGATTGGATAGTCCTGCTCATGAAATGATCAGATTCGCCTCACTTGCTAATTACCAGGTCTTATATGAGAATGGGGATAGAGAGTGAGTCATATAGTAAATCAATAACTTGTAAATGCTGCCCTCTGGAGCAAGACCTGCAAACTGATTTCAGCCAGTGACTCAAATTTAGGTAAAAATATATAGAATTAAGAATTAAACCGGCAAATTTAGTCTGTATAAAGTGTCTCACTGGAGTCACTGGCATGTGGTGATATTAAATCTTCATATCAAAATAATTCTCATTTTCATAACTTCGCAACAGGGATTTTAATATTAAAATACAGAAACGTTAATGATTCGTTTATTTAGTGTTTCTTATATAAGAATATATGTATTCACCTCATATTGTAGATGTTTCCTGCTTCTCATAAATTACTACTGTTTTTGGAAATGTCTATGACCCTGTTAATGTCAAGTGCTTACAGATACAGCCAGGTCCAGAAGTATTTGGACAATGACAGTTTTTGTGAGTTTGCCTTTATACTCCACCACAATGGATTTGAAATAAAACAATCAAGAAGCGATCGACTTTCAGCTTTATTTTAAGAGGTTCCACAAAAATATGGCATTTACCATTTAGGAATTACAGCCATTTTCAGCA
>JAKKZN010000024.1:3769067-3788260 GCA_033441825.1 Pangasius elongatus
ACTTTTATTTTATTTTTTCAGTTTAACGCTCGATAATTCCCTACACACAACAGCAGTGCCTGCTATTCTTTACCCTGTTATTATATGGGCTGAAAAGATATATTCAGATATATTAGGACAGTTTGTGAAACAGTTTGTTTATAGCATTTTCTAAAGCTGCATGGCTTACAATTTTTTCAGAACTGATCGAAAACTTTATTTTAATAACACATTTTCACTGATATAGGCCTTTAATTTAATTCTCAACGACACGTTTAAAATGTTATGTATTTGAAGTGTACTTATACATGACATCACGTCCCGTTTCAGTAACGGAATTATGACATCATCACGTTCCATTTCAGTAACAGAATAGTGACATCATCAAGTTCCATTTCAGTAAGAGAATAGTGACATCATCAAGTTCCATTTCAGTAACAGAATTATGACATCATCATGTTCCATTTCAGTAGCAGAATAGTGACATCATCAAGTTCCATTTCAGTAACAGAATAGTGACATCATCAAGTTCCATTTCAGTAACAGAATTATGACATCAACAATTCACATCTCAGGACCAGAGTTATGACATAAAGTCACATTTCAGTAACAGAATTATGACATCATCAAGTCACATTTCAGTAACGGAATTTGAAAACAAAAATCTTCTCAAAATTCATCACCACTTATTCTATTGTTGTCTGAACACAGTAGACTGAGTAAAATTGACCACATTATTAGATTTCCACTTAAGAATCATTCTATAATCTATATCTCACAGCAATATTATAACATTATGAAAAAAAGCATACCCAAAACATGTCATTTTTCAACCATGTCATTTTCACCCATCCTGACTGATGCTGATTACATTCCCTCACGATATCACATGAATTAAGACATTATTTCCATCGGATAGTTCCAGTGTAAGGATTCAGTAACACGTTTTGAATTTCATTTACTAGGTTGCTTAGTTAAACCTGAATTCACTCTATTTTTTTAACTCTTCATATGTAGATTGTTAGAAATGTATCATGGGTGATTTTATTTTAAAGGGAAATAAAAAAACTCCCAGTATGTCTGCTACCTTTTCTGAACTTTGCACGCTAATTATGCAGCAGTTTGTCCTGTTTTTTAATGACACTCGGGGTTCGGAATTGCAAAGCAGAATTGCTCTGCTTTGTCTTTGGGTGGCCGCGTATCAAAGGAAGTCCAGTGCATGCAGCAGCGTCAGAGGAGCTTCGCGCCTCGCGCATATTAAAGCCTGCACGGTTTCGAGAGACAGTGAACTTGACAGCTCGTCTCTTGTTCCTCCTCAGATCTGCTTCAAGGATCAGAGGGATTCCTCGGAGGCTGCAGGATGACAGGGGTCATCAAAGGCCACCTGGACCCTTTAAAAGCTCCGTGTAGGGCCTGCACTCCGCACAACACGCGCACTGCTGAGAAGAGCTCATCGCGCGCCTGTTCAGACAGCAGCGAACTTTCACTCTGCAAAGAATCGACACATTTAAACGATGGCACTACTTCCACTCGCTTTCGTGCTTGCTCTAGCGAGCCTGAGCTGCCTGGGGATCAAGCAGCACAGCCAGCGAAGGGCGAGACATCATGCACAGCATCCCAGTGCACACGGGCCCAGTGCTGGAGTGTACCATCCTCACAGATACCCAGTTTACATGATGCAGCTGTACCGGGACTACAGATCAGTGGACATGAGGAAGACAGCTGCCAGGGTCAACGGTGATGCTTTGCATCAGACTGACTCTGTACTGAGTTTGGTGGCCAAAGGTACGAATGTCTTTTTATTATTATTATTTTTTATTATTGTAGGTAATGTCATAACATGCAGATGATGTGACGTCACTGTGGATGCATTTATAATCAGCATGGACACGTTGTAATACAGTGCTGGATAAACTCTTCCCATGCCGTTGATTGAATCCCTGTAGTGTTTTATTTTTACACCTTCAGTGTGTTATTCACTCTTGCACTGTTCCCCTTGCACTGTATTTCAGTCACTAAGTCCCTCGCTCAGTCTTTAATCAGGCTAAACCACGGGTTCTGAGCCAAAGTGGAAATGATCAGGGCTGAGCTAATGTCCAATTAATGTGTATTCTGTTTTATGGATTTATTTTAAGGCTACTTTAAACCCTCTAAGTCTCTGGTGGCCGAAAGCCCATAACAGAAACCTCTGGAACTCCTCGCGCACATGTTATCGGCTGTTGTCTGATCCTCCCCTTTTAACAACTCACTAGTGTCAGTGCTTATTCGACTTTAAAGAGTTGCTCCGTTTTATGTGCACGGGTGTGTGTATTAGCCCATCAGACGTTCAATACACATCCCTCCCCGGCTCGCCCTCCACCTTCCTTTGGTCACATTTGGCTGGCGCGCTTCGCTCCTGCTGAAGCTGTAGGCCATCAGCTGCACTGATGTTTATTGCACTTGCATCTTGGTTTCTCGGAGTTAATGGTTTGATTGCTTTTCTGCCTTTAACGGCTGCATGATATTTTCCCTCCCAACAGATTGTCATCAGGTCGGCGAGAGGTGGAAGGTCACTTTCGACATGTCCTCGCTTTCCAGCAGCCAAGAAATCCGTCTTTCCGAGCTGCGCCTCCGCGTGCCCGCCTTTTCCGCGTCCGTGCTGGAGCTCTATCACGCGCGGAACAGCGCACCCGAACAACGCGTCTTCCTCGGCAGCGTCAAGGTTACTCCGGGACTCGCCTCCTCCTCCTCCTCCTCCTCCTCCTGGAAAGTCTTCAACGTCACTGATCTCCTCACGTACTGGCTGCATCAAGGGGAAGAGGAGCAGTGGCGCGCAAACGCGTCAGCGGCCGAAAATGACATAGTGAGCGTTGTGGAAGAGGGCAGCGGTAATGATGGGACTGAATCATCTCCACGCCGCAACATTCAACACCTCACCACAGACCGAGTGATGATTGTAGTGTTCCTGAAGAGCGCGTCGACCCAGGGTCACCAGCGCAGCCCTACTCTAATGCAAACAGTACAGCACTCCAAATACGTGGTCCTGGACCGACCTGGTAACGCAAGGCGACGCAAGAGGAACCGGGTGGAGCCGGGACATGTCCGGGAGGTGGCGAGTGAAAACGTTACCATAACTGGGTCAGTCACAGAGTCCGTGCGGAGACCGCTGTGCAGGCGAGTGGACATGTGGGTGGATTTTGACCAGATTGGATGGAATGAGTGGATTGTGCATCCGAAACGCTACAATGCGTACAGATGTGAAGGAGAGTGTCCAGTTCCGCTGGACGAATCTTTCAAGCCTACGAATCACGCCTACATGCAGGTGATACAGAGAGTCAGCTATTTGTCCTGTGTCCTGCTAATAACGCGACGAGTCAGCATGCATGACCAATTTACAGTCTGTTAGGTGCAAAGGGAGACATGCTCTTTTTACTCATTACGTCATTAGTACGAAATTAAACGAAATCGTTCTGTTTATGCGCATTATTGCAAGGAGTCAGTGAATGTTCAAATGTGACTTTTTGTTATTTTTGCCCTTTTGCATAATTTTTGTTATTTCTTTTGCATAACAGAGTCTGCTGAAGTTCCACCATCCAGAGCGCGTTACCTGTGCGTCGTGCGCGCCCACGCGCCTCAGCTCACTCTCCATGCTGTATTACGAGGGCGATGACGTAGTGCTGCGTCACCACGAGGACATGGTCGTAGAAGAGTGCGGCTGCCAGTGAAAGTTTTTCCTGGATCACGAAAACACTTTTTCACTTACTCTTCTTACCTTGCACACTTCTTTTATGACACAATTGTATCTGTGTTTGTGACGAGTAACTAAATGAGTAAACCCGGTGATTCAGTGGATCCGATGACAAAAGCCACTAGTCTACTGAGAGAATTTAAATATTTAATATTTAAATAGAATCATTTCTAATAATTTCTATGTGTACAAAATGTATATATGAGGAGTTCATGCATAAAAATATATATTTTTAATACAAAATATTTGCCTTGTAAATGTTTCTAATATTTTATTATTGTTTTTGTTATCTAAATCTATATATATATACACATAATGTACAATGCACGATTACATATTACTTTTCTGAATAAACTAAATGTTATTTTAATCAATAAAAAAACTGTCAATACACAAATCAATACGCAAAACATGAGATACTGAGACTTGATATGAAACAAAACTTTTATAAATTTGTACCAACTAAACCAGAGTCACATGTAAGGCAGTCTTATCTTTGCTGTGTAGCTCAGTCACTAACTAGTTATTTATATTTTACATTTTTCTTTTCATTTTCTGGCACATTCTAGTACATGTACGCCTCAGTCAGCAGTGGGTCATGACCAACATTTGTGGAGCAGGATGACATAAATAACAACATAGCCTCAAACTAAATTAAACCGAGAGGCGATCACAATTGGCCCATGCTAGAGGCTATTTACAAATGATTTATTTATAAATTTTTAAAGTAACCCAGTAAAAGGCAGTTGAGAGTCTACAACAGACATTTATCCAGCACACAGTCTAGCAGCTTGTTTTGAGCGGTTTAGTTGTACCTTTGTTCAACTATATTCAAGATAATATCATTAACACTAGGGTTGCTAAGTTTCAAGCAAAAATTCCTGCCCAACTACATTTCAAAACCACACAAAAGACCTGAAACTAGCCCAAACAATTGGTAATCAGAAAGGGATCTTTTTCTCAGCCTGTCTACAGACATTATGCACTCCATAATCCCCCTTTCCCTCTCCCAATTTTTGCAATATATCTTACAGTAAAAATGGTTCTGTTCATCATAGACACACTGTCTGCACTTATACTTTGTCATTTTGGGAAATTTTATTCATATTATTTGCTTAATCAAGATCTCAGCAGCTGAGGGTGTTCTTAAACTAGACCAATCTGGAAACCTTGCCAATTACTGTCCTGTCTTCTGTTCCTCCCCGGCACATTGGGCAGCCTGATTCCTGCCTCAGTGGGCCTCTACTAGCACTTTTTGCCTTTCCCATTTTTGAACATCATGTGAAAAAAGAATAAGCTAAACTGCCTTATGATTGCACAACAAACAACAAATCTAGAAAGGTGAGCAAATCAGCAGGACATCTGCCATCTGTCATTAATTAGTCGGTAATTAGTATTTCAACAGGATTTCAAATATATGGAACTGTGAAGGACTTGAATTTGTTGAACGGCTGATAAAAATAGTGGGCTTTTCCACACTTGCCATTACGTCAAATGGTCTCACTTATATTACTGATATAAATGAAGGAAATATCTTTAACTGTTCCACCTGACACTGACCTGTGAGTGGCCTTTAGAAATCACATTGCAGGGAGGAGCGCTTCCTACACTGACAGGGTGGAAAAACCTGCCCACACCATGTCCCAACTGGAGCAGATACACAAAGCACTGGAGTCCACATCCCCTCCCTCACAGCAGTAACAGCCGCTTTATCAGATATCCATCAGACAAGTCTGGCCAAAAACCTCTGTCTTAGACAGCATTTAGTTATGAGAGCTTGCAGCTCAATCAACATCCCAAATACACAAATCATTTTCTGACTTTTCGTGTATCTTTGTTTAATATACATTTGACAGTTTTTGTTTGAATCTCTGTTAAGCACTTCACACAGCAACATTCTCCTTTCATTTGTCTTCAGTAGGTGCTTTATCCTGGTCGGGGTCAAGGTGGATCTGGTCTTTCTTGCTAGCACTGGACAGACAGTATCCTGAGCTGTACAAATATTTATTTTCATAAAAAGTAGTGCATTTTACTAAAATATAATGAGAAAAACATGAAAATGTTTTTCAATTCCTACAAATAAGCCTGTTTTGCCCTTGTCTCCAGTTAATGTTTCTCTACTTTGACACTTCTTGGAGGCTAATATAGTTGTAGATTATTTTACACTGTAAGCTGTTGGAGGTGAGAAGGCCAAAGAAATCTGGAAGCTGTGGTTCATGCAATGATCAGGGAAAAACCTCAGATGTTGAAATACTGGAACCAAAAAGACACGAGTGCCTGCTTATCTTAGACTATAGCTATAAATCTGTTAAGAAGGCCTGATTAACACATGTTGATTGGCACTGCTGAGTCAGTCAACTGTAGCCCTGTTAAACTCCAGGCGACCTTGTACTCTGAAAGACATTAGGAACAGAATTAAAAAACGGAAAGCCTTGTGAGCAGCTTCCATAGGAGGAGATGAAACCGAAGGTCAGGCCAGTGAAATAAAATTGCCTATAAACTGATGTGGCAATTAACAAAATGACAAAGAAATAAGAAACTCTTGAAATAGGACATCAGACAAAAACCCGCCAATCAGTACTTTAAATTCTAAAGCACAATTTTGTTTGTATTAAAAATATATATATATTTTACAGACATTTTGTTGCTGGCAGTGTCAAGTCACTATTTAATGGGTTGAGGTTTAAACTGCTACAGAAAGCTTTCTGAAAGTTGTCACCCTCTTCAAAAAAAAAAGAAAAAGAAAAAAGTAGTCCCATTTTCACAGCTTCAGTGTTTAGGATTGCAGAGCCAAGTGCAAATCCTGACAAAATGACTCAGAGACTCGCGACAATAGAGGTGGCGATGTTTGTAAATTTGGGGTGGGATCGGGGGATGGGTGTTAGCAGCATTTGAAGAATGGGTGGTATCTGGGGGTGTGTGAATCATCACATCGTAGAAAGTGGTTATTATTTCAGTTGGGTGGTCTGAGGGAAGGTTGTTACAGAAAGTGACAAACAGGAGCTACTTTGTGCAGTAATAGACCATGTGTGAGACTAATGGGTAATTTACCAGTTTAACTTATCGAAACTGTGAACACTGGCAGAGTATTTGACTTTGTTCATTTTGACTTTGCTTCAATGACCCTGATGCTTGTACCGAAGATCCTTTCAACATGCTTAGCACTGCTTGACTCTACAGCGTACAGTTGTGGAAGAGTAATGGCTCATAATCACAGCAGTGTCACTCAGAAGAGGATGGGTTTCCTATTGAGTCGGATTCCTCTCAAAGTTTCTTCCTCATGTCGTCTCAGGGGGTTTTCCTTGCCACCATCGCCTCTGGCTTGCTCATTAGGGATAAGTCAAAAATCTAGATTTGGAAATATGTAAACTTGCTTTGTGACAATGTCCTTTGTTAGAAGCGCTACATAAATATAAATAAACTTGAATTGAATTCATTGTAAGTAAATAATAAAGAACCAGTTAGAACTCCAAACGCTATCTGTTTAACTTGTAAACTTCATATTCAAAAGTACTTATTCCTTTACAATACTCTGGAGCATCTGAGGTGACATTCTGATTATTTTTAATAAGGTGTGTCCATAAAATAACCCTCTTGAGGCCACAAACCAATTATCTTGTGACACAGAATTATGTTGTGAGATATACTTAAATACCTGGCCTCCAATTATTTACTAATCATGAGCTCAGGTTACTATCTGTTGTGCGTGTTCTTGCCGTGCCTGTGTGGGTTTTCTGCTGGTTCTCTGGTTTTCTTCTCACCTTCCAAATACATGCCAGTATGTCAATGTGTGTGCATGGAGCACTGCGATGGACTGGCATCCCATTCAGGGTGTATTCCTGCCTTGGTCCAGTGTTCCCATGATAGGCTTCAGATCCATCGTGCTCCTGAACAGGATAAAGCATTTTTAATTGAAGTGAGTGTCCACGTTATCTGAGTTTGTGCCTTGGCTTCTTTTGGTACAGAAGAGAGATTGAATTTAATAAGATCATTTTAAGGTCATTACATCAAGCTGGAGTCTGTAGCTGCAGATAGAGAAGTCTGGACTGAGTTTCTCGACCTGTTGCCACTGCAACCCCCACCAGCAAAAAAACAGAAGGGAAATGAATAAATGAATGAATGGCCTGTTAACAATAAACAATAAGGGGTCATATTGAGGTGAGACAAAACTGACAATACAAAGTCATTTGTGAGTAATCATTTCTTTATTAATCCTGTAAATATTCATTTTTTTCAGCTGGTGTACAGGGTGAGTCGTCTATACATATATCTCAGATCAGATCTGTTCCGAACCATAGACCTGTGTATAGGTACCATTTTATTGTTTTCCCATTTCAACAGCAATAAAAATAAGATAAAATAAATCAAAAGACCCACAAGGCCTCTTTATTTCCCAGGTTGCAGGCATACGTCTGAAGTCTCAGTTGCTATAAGTGCATCCATAATAGAACTGTAATCCCCAATAGTAGGTTATAAATCCCCATTAGCAATTGCAAAGCATTCTAATTAAATATATATATATATGGATATATATTATATATATATATTTCTTTGTATATATCAAAAACATTTTCTGTGCATGTGTGCAGTTCGCATTCCTTTCAAGGTTAATATGCTATTGAGTGACTAATTTTAATCCGTTCTCTAGAAGTTAAGATTATAAGTGTTTCTAGTTTTTTTTTGCAACAGTTTACATTTTTGTATTTAATTGGTTTTAATCACGGCAATGACCTCAACCAACTGTATAGTTTATTTGGCTTCCCCCTCTCTTACACTGGAGCGGACTTCCCTAAAAGTCCTACTTTTCCACATGCGACTCTGTGTTTTTTTTTCTCTTTTCTTTTTTTTTTTAAATTACAGAGAATTTAACTTGAGGAGAAGTCTTGTGTGAACACAAGGAATAAATATTTCAATTCCTACACTGCCATATCAGGTAGTTTCAAACCCCCAGGTCAAACCCCCATCAAGGAAACAAAAGCAAGCACCATTCAGAGTTGCTTCTGGTGACGTATAATTCTTTAGCTCCTAATCAAAACAGTTGAACGATGCTACCAAACTGCCATTCAAACCGCATCTTATCCTCTACAGAGGCCCACGGGCTGATACTATGAGAATAAATACCATGTTACCACATTACAAAATGACAATGTGAATAATCTCAAAAGTGGCTCATATTTTTGCACATTGCTGGTTCATGGCCTTTTCATCTGAGACATCAATTCAGCTTTTAAACCAAAACTAAAACTAAACTAAAATAAAACGTTTCAAACATTAAATAGAGTGAATGTGCCTTGCTTTGTGTGATCGTAACAATGATTTAACAAGAATGATGTATTCTGAGCACCGTTTTTGTCTGTTCCCCTAACACTTTGGAATTAACCATTTGCAGCTGAACTCGGTGAAATGCTTTGGAAAATATGTGGATGTAGTAAATATACACACTTCAGATCTCATTATAAGCTCGTATAAAGATTACTCTGCCTTTCGCAACTGTTTGAAGGAATCATTCCTGCAAAATATCTGCATTTTTTTTGCATTTTCTGTTTGGTACTGTTTTGGGTTTTCTAATTTAAAATAAATCTAATAAACTGTGCTGCTAAATTTGGCTGATATTTGTACGAATATCATTCAGCAGTAGTTCTTTTGGCATAGCTGTTAGTTACATAAATAGTATACATTTTGTGTTTTTTTTAAATATTTAATAGGAACCTTTGGTGTATTTTGGTTTAGTAACACTTCATTGTACTGCATCTTGATATCATGTCTGTTTTCTATAAAGTGTTTCTGATCCCAAAACTATTCTGGGATTACATAGTACTAAAATGCTGTGAATCAAACTGTTACACAATCACATAAACATATAAGCTCACAGTCTCACAATGGCATTTAACTAAAAGAAATATGTTAATATATGCGCCATGATTTAAGGTGTGATGCTAAAAACAAAATAAACGCAATATATTCTGACAGCATTTCTGTTTCTGGGTGATGCTACATTACCACACAATACTGGCTTGTTTTGCATAAAATTCAGAAGACTGACTAATTTCAGATATGTTTATACCACATTTCTCTCTAACAGCTCCCTACACTATTTACACACTTTTATTGTGTGTAATGAGTAAAGATTATCTTGGTTTTAGGGTGAGCTACTTTTGGAGATACATTTCATTTTATGAGCTTGATCCAATTTAAGGATCTTTGGTTTAGACGAGTGTTCTTTAGCATAATTCTCTCAGTCCATATGTTTCCATTTATTAGATCCATTCACGTGTACATTGTCTCTGATTTAGCGCACTTGTGTTACCTGGCCGATGATGATTAAAGACTGGAATTAACACAAAAATATAAATACAGGTGGCTGAGAACCTTTGACGACCATTGATCTAAACTGCATCTGTATCTAGGGGCTTGAAAATGGTTAAACAATATTTTGTTTCCATCGTAAGATCCTGGCATTATTGTTGAAATTACTGAAAGCTTTCAGTGAATTTGCAACGGCAAGGCAAGTGTATAGCTACATTTGGTCTTTTTAGAAGGGCACAGTAAATGCAAACATGATGACATATGCATAGAGATGGAAGAATATCGCCACAAATTCTGAATAACGCCTTAAGAGTACAGCCAGTGAGAATCAGGTAAGTGTGGAGAAAGATAGAAAACAAAGGTAGCCACGAGTTTAGGTGTATCTGCTTTAAACAAATAACCTCATGATATATTCTAGGCTTGAAACATACAGTTAGAAGGTTTCAGTATCTGAAGTGAACAGTAGCATGTGTAAGTGTGTACTCGGGAAAGTTGCTTGGACAGTGCTACAGTCTAATCACAGTGTTTCAAAGAGTCTTTGTTGAGCTCTAAAATGATTACACGAAATCTGTTCTGTAGCAAATTCACACATCAGCCTCTAAACTCCTCGTCCTTAATAATGGCTGGTCAAGCTATGCGGCAAAAGAAAAGTAAAAGCTAGAAATCACATTACAGCAGAAAACTGGCCATATGTGCATTTTGTCATGAGTCTATTGCTTTCCAAGTGTGAGTAAAGGAAATGGGTCTCTAAAGTCAACTGTCTTTCTCTAATTTCAATGTAGCAACACAACTTTTAGAACTTTTTTGTTTTAAAAATCGCAAAATAAATTACGCGCATGACGTATGCATGACACACAGTGACGCCAGACCCCTTCATACCAAAGTCAGTTTCCAAGCTTCAGTCAAGCTTTTCACACCAGCCAAGGAATTTCAGGAAATTCCACTCCTTAATCTACTGATGATGTACTCGCTTGAAATAATGTCCATTCATGCACGAGTCGTAAGAATTAAAGAAAAAAAAAAGTAAAAATGTGTATATAAAAAAGTACACCTGCAAACTGATATCTATTGCTTTCATAGTGCGGCTTATTGCGGTATTTATGTGGGAGCTTGTTTCCAGACTAGACTGTGCCTGACTGCATGTAATGACTCTCTCTTATCAGACCAAGACTAGAATTCTTCCATCCTGGTGTTCATATGAACTATTCCCATGCTTCAGATTTGAGGTGATAGAGTCTCTGAAGAGGTTAAAATGTCGAAATGTTCGTATGCCACATTAAATAATACATTTTGAATGACGAGTAAGGAAAGCAGAAAATAACTCCAGCCTCCTGACTGAAAGCTTTTCGTTCATACTGTCATCCCTTGAGATAGGCCACAGCATCTTTTACAGCACAGCTAAACCTGAGCTACTGATATCATTTGAAATGGAAGACTTGGTTGCTACATTTGCACTTAACACAAGTTTAAAAGTCAGGCAGGTGTGTGTGTATGTGTGTGTGTGTGTGTGTGTGTGTGTGTGTGTGTGCACGCTTGCTCAATGGTTAATGGCTGGCATTCAGTCACATTCACTATACCATGAGCAATTAATAGTGCCTCAGTAAGTCTTAAGTCATAAATTTCCTAGAAAAACAATTTATGATGACAGTTATAAGAAGCAATACTGTGTCCAAAAATAAATATCTATTGAAGGCCAAAAGCCCTACAGTTTTTCCGTGAGTGGAGAGATAACAATGGGAAAACAAAACAAAACAAAAAAAAAAAAACGAAGAGAAGAAATCAACCCTGCATTAGAGGAAAAAAAACAAAAAACAAAAGCATCTCTGTGTAACACTGATGTTTTGACACTGACATTATAAATGCTGTTGTATCAGAATAAATCAACGCACAGACAAAGAAGTATATCAGCAGCAGTATCATTGCATACATTAGGTTTTTTTTCTCTTCCTGTTTTGGGCTGTAACATAAACCACACATAACATAACACACACACATGTAATATTTCACTGCATATACAGCATTACGCACAGAACCAGTGCTGGAAGGAAATCTGGTGTGTCTGGAGATCATATTTTGAAGTTTTCGATGAAACTATAACAAATAATATACTGGAAGACTCAAAATTTGTGAGAGTTGGAGGGGGAACCGTTGCGTCATTTGACTACACGTGTGTGTGTGTGTTGGCTTTTGCATATATGTTATTAACCACAACTTTTCTGAAATACGATATTCAGGACTGAGCTCTGTGTTCAGTTATACCCCATATCCACAAACTCTTCCCCCATTTAACGACTCTTATATCACCAGGAGCCCCATAATTCATTGCTTTCTGTGGTGTATGTAAAGGCAGGCCATGCGACAGCACTCTCGCATGCTGATACAGGGATTACAGGAAGCACTTTTTGGATGCTTTTTTTTTTTGTTTTTTTTTGAATTTTTTTTTTCTTCTAGGTTTCATTTTCATTTTTATATGAAATCATGCTTTTAGCCTAGTTCTCATTGTAGGTTTGCTTTAAAAAGAAGCCTAAAAGCCATCTATTGGCACTGATGTCCTTTGCCTGGTTTTTCCACTTTCTTGCAGTTCTTGATGCTCATCATGTGTCTATGAGAGAAGGTTTGGGTGCGGGAGACAGGTCCTAGAGTGAAGACAGAAAGATTCATTTCAGATAAGGCATAAACATAAGCTTAATAAACTTATTCCTCATGATTCCTGTTACTTGGTGCTACTTCTATAAAAAAATTCTGAAAAACAGTAGGGGCATTCTGCATCTCATTTTTATTTTATATTTTTGCTTTTTTCAGCAGCGGTCTACATTCATTCATGATCACTGCTTTTGCCTACTGTTTTAACATCCTTATGGAAATGTATGGTTTGACTACATTAATAAGTAATTGTTTCCTGGAAGATAAAAAAAAGAAAAATCCACATCTTTTCTTGTGTAGTACCAGACTTGCATAAAATAAAAAAAAAAATATATATATATATATATATATAAAAAATATACACAGACAAAAGTCTGAGACCACACAGAAAATCTGAGATTATTTCCATTTAAATAAACAGAGGGTTTTAGAATTTTGAAATATTTAAAACAAAGAAGGTCAATGTTAAATATTTTCTGCACTATTTCAAGGTCCCTACTTAAATCTAAGCACATTTTTGATACTGCCCATGTTAACTGATTTGTATAAAAGGTCAGATTTTCCTCATGCCTAATCTCTTCTACGGAAGCGCGTGTTTAGGGGACACTCTGCTGGATCTAAAATGGACCATAAGTTTTTGTACAACTAGTGGATTCCATGCAGCTCGATTGCACACTGAAAAAAAAAAAGTGACATATCAAATACTAAGAAACTCTGAAATTCATGTAAATATTTCAGAGATTCTACTTTTCACTCAAGTTGTTTTGTAATGTAATTTATAATAAATTCTGTTGCATTAAACTAGAAAAGAATGCAGAATAGAAGCATTTTCACTAGCGCTCTCTGACATTTGGTGTTTGCCATCCTTTAAAATTCACTGAACACAACAGGTTTCCATATATATATATATATATATATATATATATATATATATATATATATATTTTTTTTTTTTTTTTAAATATTTGCATTTCAATCAGTGTAGTAGAGTTGGAAGATGAAACATCTAAAAGTACAATGTATTTATAAATGGTTAGTTGTGTGTTTGGAAATTTGCAATAATTATCCCCGCATCACCCCGATGATAAGAATACTACTGCTTATTTGCTTATGCTGTATTTCTGGTTCATTTTTTAAAAGTGTTCTTATTCTTGTAGTTAATCAGGCTTATATTTTGATTATATTTCGTATATGAACAGCATTAAACCCTTTAAAAACCCACGTATTATTAGCAAGTGGTGTGCTCTGCCTGGACAGTAGTGCACTCTTATTTCCCCTTTAAATCAAGCAGCCACAATGCTACACAATGCTCTTTTTCTTATTAAGCATGCTAACCTTTCCTCTCATTTCATAACAATACTCCTTTATATTCCAAATATGGAGACTTGTTCATGAAATACAAAAAAAAACCCCAAAAAACTATTAGTTTACTATAAGCATTAGTTTCTGTAGTTTTCACTAAATGTCACATAAACTCAAATGTTATGCCTTCACTTTTTTTTGGTCAGGTCCGTAAAGCCTAGTGCACACTACACGATTTTAGCTTCAATCACTGACTACTTTTGGAGCTTGACGACTATCATACCCAAACAGCTGTTGCAAAAATAAAACAAACATGACGTGATTCCTGGTGCTACACACTATAAAAAAATTAGCTATGTTTTCTGCACTATACTGCTAGTTCTCTTTGTAGAACTGACACAACCACTATTTCACATTTCTCTTTTTTCTTGTTTTCATACTAAAAAGCGTGACATACAGTATCACATGATAGACAGTCAAGTTTATTTTCATGAGATAATAGGATTTGGATTTGTAGAAAAAATAATATTCAACTGTCCAGTTATGATGGTAACTTGTAGTTTGCGCTTGGCTTCAGCTATTCCTCACTAAGAGCCATTTTGCAGCCACTTTAATAATGCAAATTTTGAAAACATATGCATCATAGACTCTTGTACTCAAAAGGCTAATTAATCCCCATGGTTAGCAGGATTAAGTGAGCCAGTGGCATGCCTTTAGCCTGTACCTGGACGGCTGAACGAGCGCCGCTCACTGCTTTACTCTCCGCAAAGTGGCACATTTCACTATCTGAGCCCCTCCCTTCTTCACATCCACAACATCCGGCTATCAAGAGCGAAGAAGAGGAGAAGGTGGGGGTGACGAGCAGCAGAGTACAGTGCAGCAACAGCAGCAGATGCGACAGTCCAGAAAGTGGGAGGGTCAAGGAAAAGTGGCATAAATGCAGAATGGAGAGTTGATGGAGAAGTATGTGAATTGGAAAGAGAAAGAGGGAGAGGCATCAGGAAAACAGCGGTGAAGCCAGAAGATACAGTTAAGGTCAGAGGGGGATATGTGAGAGGTGGAGAGATGGTGCAGTCCATAGGGAGATGGACAGTGTAGGGGAGAAAGACATGGAAATAGGAGAAACAGAAGGGAGAAGCATCAGAAATGTGTACAGGTAAAAAAGCAGTGCTGCACGCAGAAGGACAAACACATTTATAGTTTACAGAAAGAAGGGTTTTAATGAAGCATTCATGAAAACTGTGAAAAAAAGACCCACAAAGAGGAACCAGAACAGATGAAATGACTAAAATCATTATAATTTACCAGGAAACAAGAATCAGATGCCACTGATACACAGCAGGAACGATGTGTGATGTATGGACTAAAACATAGGTCATTACCTCAGATTCACTGTCATTTTTGGAGGCAGATTTAAGTATGATAAAAATTTTCTTCATTTAGATTGAACTATTATTAAGTATCAGTCTTGCCTTTAGATTTACTCATAAGGTACATGCACGACTGCGAATCCACATTCGAACTAAATAACTGATATTGTGCCACTGGAAAATGTTCTCATCAAGAACTGTGATTGGTTCCTCCTTTTGGGACAGAATGAAAATGAGGTGATGAAAAAATAAATGTGCATGCTGGGGAAAGCATAACCATGATGCATTTAGGACGTTTGGGAAAACTCAAGCTGTCATATTAACAAAACTACTTTAATGCTTTGGTTAGGGGCCTCAGAATTTTGAAGAATCCTTCATACAACCTAAAGTATTACTCCAATAATGTTTGGTAGAATATAAATATTGTCTGTTAAAGTGGGTTGTTAATTATTTCAAGATCATATAACTCCATTTGGCCTTATTCCTTTAATAGTGTTAATCTATAAACCTATTGTTTGTAACACAATCTCAATGGAAACAGAGTTACACACTGTTGATTATTACATGCTCTGTTAATCAGTTAGATTTAACATCATTCTAACAGGAAAGACATGATGTTTCCTTCAAACTAGCTTTAATTTGATAGTTCTACTGTAAAACCAAATGATTGACATAAAAACCACACAGTATAACATAACAAGCAATATATTCCTTTCATGTCAGCTCAGCCTTTTACTACAATTTACACTCACTGACCACTTTATTAGTAACACCTGTACACCCATTCACACAACTAGCCAATCATGTGGCGGCAGCACAATGCATAACTTCATATAGATACAGGTCAAGAGCTTCAGTTAATGTTCACAAAAACAGGAACCTGAAGCTACAGTGGGCAAAGGATCATCAAAACTGGACAGTTGAATATTATTTTTTCAATCTTCAGGCTTCGCTGAGTCTGTACCCACTGTATTCTCAGATTCTGGTTCTTGGCTGACAGAAGTGGAGCCCAGTGTGGTCTTTTTCTGTTGTAGCCCTGCCACCTCAAGGTTTTACATGTTGTGCATTCTGAGCTGCTTTTCTGCTCACCATGTTTGTAAAGAGTGGTTATTTGAGGTACCATGGCCTTCCTGTCAACCCAAACCAGCCTGGCCCTTCTCCTTTGACCTCGTGTCTCTCCTCAAAAAGATGTTCCTGCTCACAGAACTGCCATTCGCAGGAAGTTTTTTTTGCACCATTCTTTGTCAACTCTAGAGTCCATGTCAGTGAATGTCACAGAGATTTCATTTTTTCAACGGTTCATGTGAACATAAACTGCAGTTCTGGTAATTGCATGAGTTTATACATGCTGCCACGTGATTGGCTGATTGGAAAATTGCATGTGCAGATGTACAGGTGTTCCTACTAAAGTGGACAGTGAGTGAGGGGTTTTCTGTTTGTTTTATAACACAGAGCTTCAGATAGTTTGCCATTGTAATTTAAAAAAAATAGCATTTACTTGGACATTTAGTATTTACTTGGGCATTTTTTACTTATAAACTGACCTAAACATCGTGCTGTTGAAAGCATGAAATGTTAATCTCTCTTTCAAATCAAATAAATTTGCTGTGCTACTTTTCAGCATGCCCAGCTAATCTACAGCACTCATTGTACTAACACAAGGCAGCAAAGCTTAGTCCATAATTGGAAGCCTAGATCCAGGCTTTCTCAGAAGCCCACCTTGCTTTCCCGGCCAAGGACAGCGTAGCCCATGAACTGCTCTGCATCAGCATCCAACTCATCGGCTTCCTGTTGCCCATCTATAATGAACTCCTGACCCTCACCCTCACCCTTTCCTCTCCGAACCACCTTCCTCACGACCTACACCAACCGATGAGAGCCATGGAGTCAAAGTGGAAACAAAGGGAGCAAAGGAGAAATAGATGAGATGACATTAAGCAATGATAAACAAACATAAAAGTTTTTTTTAGAAAAAAAAGCAAAGGCATGAGAGAACACATTATGTTGGGTGTAAGCTTTAATGAAAGAAAAAAAGGGAACGAAAATAGAAATGAGCATAATCTATGACCTAGAGGATGCGAGGACTCTAACCAGGAACCTCCTGTTCCTTTCTTGCTAACTTTCAGATCATTTAAAAAGGATCGTTTCTTCAATGCCTTAACCATACTCCCATTCTCTACTTCACCACTCTCTCTTTCTCTCATTCTCTGCACTGTGCATTCTCTCATCTGCACTATGAAAAGTGGAAGTGAAAATAGCTCAGTGCTGCTTTGCAGTAGCACTCTCAGCATATGCTTTGATCTTTGCGATATTTAATTGGACAAACAGTTGCAAAGACAAAGAGGCAAATGCAACAATATATTTGACACATGACCAAAGGCCCATCAGTGCCAGGCCTACTTTGCGAGGCTGTTAATGCCTGTGCCACACTAGAGGACAACTGAGATGACTTTAAGATCATGATTTAAGGCTGTTCTTAAAAGATGTGGTGTGTGGTGTGAAAGATCCAATCCTAATCTTTCTAATCTGCTTAGAATCTAGCCACCCCGATTTAAAATTGTAAATATTAAACCTGTTCAGTGCATGACTCAGCATCCTGTAGTGTGGGGGGACGCAGACTGTCTGATGTAGAAACACAATCTTGATGTTGTGAGTGAAAAACCATAAAAGACAGCCATGCTTCAGTTTTATTCTGAAGCCTGTTTGTTTGTGAAAAATTCTGCTGGATCAAATCAGGATCATCGATCAGAAATCATGAGCATTATATGTCAGTGGGTGTAGTTTTTTTTTCCTGGGGTTTGTTGAATGATACATGCTCCAGGGCCAAAGATCTGTCATTGTAACTGGGATTGCTCACATTCATAAATAATTAGTGTGAGCCAGGCATTAGATCTGTAATTATAGCCACACATCAACATTTGGACATAATGAAATTGTCACTCATTCACTGATGGACAGAATAGAGTAACAGCAAACAAAATGATTATTATTGCAATAATCATTTTGTCACAGCTGTTCAAAGATGATTATTTCATTTGTGTTGATGAATGTTGAAGTGACTTTGCTGCAAGCAACAGGCAGTAGGATGGGAAAGCTGACCTTTTTGGTGACGATGTTGCCATGCTCATCTGTAAACTGCTCCTCACTCACTTGCTCTCCAGGAAGATCCACAGCTTCATCACCCTATGTAATATATGACAGCATAAGCAGTGAGAAAGCCTAAAGAAATAAAAAAAATCCTTGGGAAGTAGTAGAACAGAGAGAAAAGCTACTGAATATTTCGATTTCCAAGCAAGTGTATCAGCCAAATGCAATGCTGCCTTGCTTAAGGTAGCTCAGCTGATGAGTTGTGTCATTTCAAGATGAATATAATATAATGAACATGCAAAAGCCATTACATGTCAAAGACTACAAACACATTAGAGTGAAACAGTGTACACTATTGTTTGTCATTTGTAAGTGCATATCATGCTTGTTTGATAAAGCCGCTGAGCTTCCATCATGTCTCCAGTCATTGGATTCATCCAGAACAGTAAACCTTTGCCATGAAAGAAAACATAAAAAAGTGGGAATGCTGAAGTGGGAAGTGCTTAAATGTGGCAGAACAACATATGAAGTACATTTACACTACATTAAGTGTTCTAAGTATGAGCCCATAACTCTTCCCATAACATAATCAATTTAATAAATGCTAAAGCATTTTCACAAAGGGGCCTCATTTTCACAAACATAAATATAACCTCAGAAACATTCTGACCAAACAATAATATGATGTGTGTATGTATGTTTTAAATATATATATATATATATATATATATATATATATATATATATATATATATATATATATATATATATATAAAAAA
>JAKKZN010000024.1:3788360-3819589 GCA_033441825.1 Pangasius elongatus
CACAAACATAAATATAACCTCAGAAACACTCTGACCACACCATAATCTGCTGTGTGTCTGTTTTTTTTAAATATATATATATATATATATATATATATATATATATATATATATATATATATATATATATTTAAAACACATATTTAAATATATATATATCATTGTCAATCATAAAGGAAAAAAAAATCCACTTTGAATGACTTGCATATTAATCTTCCTCATTAACATCTGATCTGCAATGGCATCTCAGATTTTTTTGTAATGAAATTCTGAAACCAGATTAACACTGGATGGGTAACGTAAGCATCAAGTCAAGCCCTCATGTCAACCCCATACACAGTGAGCTACTGGGACTTTGATTTTAATCTTAATGTTTTGGAAGCTCCAGCATTTCATTATTGATTATGAGTAGGTGAATTTACATTTCTTTTTTTTGTTTTGAGAGCAAGATTAACTGTTTAATATTTAATAATGAATGGATTTAGTCAAGTTAGTTTACTAGACTACCACTGGAACCTCCCACCGACAAACACGCCCCCTCTCAGTCACGCAAGCTGAACTCTGCTCTTTACTGATTCAGTGTTTCTCAATCTTTTTTTCAGCCGTGGACCCCTAGCATATTGGAGACTGATCCTCATGGACCTCCCACATAATATCTATATACAGTATATGATTATAATGAATAAAAAGAATAATTATATGAACAAGTATTCTCCACTAATTAGATTTGATTAGATTAGATTGTATTAGATTTGATATACCGCCTGCTATTCACACTGCTTTAACATTAGCAGTGACATTTTTGTACATTGATGTTGACATTTCACCTTACACGTTGACACACACATTTCATTTCCCTCATGAATATTAAACCTGAAACTGAAGTTTCTGATATATGATACAATATGTTCACTTATTTTTATTGCTAGCTTTACTCTTAATTTGATAATCTCTCCGAATAATCATTTGTTTATTTAAGCCAACAATATTGGACACAAAGCAAACTTAGCGCTAATAATAACACGGCCAAAATAGATCGAGTGCATTCCAGAATGACAAGCTAAGTTATGTTAGTGACAGCGATGTGAATGTGCATGACTAAGCATATATAGGTTAACATAAAAAACAGTAAGTCTGTGACTTTTCTGAAATTTAATGGGCATATAAGATGTATTTTAAGAAATATTTAACAAAAATACCACTTACCACATACATATTTTAAATATTTTTTTTATAAACAATCCCATGGACCCCCATAATTAAGCCACAGACCACAAGAGGTCTGTGGACTCCGGTTGAGAAACACTGTACTAATTAACTGTCAGATTGTAATTCACGTTGCTATACAGGATTATATAATAGAATATAAGACTTATAATGACTTATATGAGTTGAGGGAATATACTTGAGACTCTACCATAATAGGTGCTGGGTTTAGTTTTTTATTTCAGTGGGTTTTCAGTTTATGCTTTACTAGCGTACGTGAGTGAAAAAAATAGACACAAAGTGCAGCATCATGTGAGTGACGTTGAATTTGACACTAACGTGATGCTAATGCAGCCAATGCAGACTGAAATCATTTATAATTTGTAACTGAAAGAAGACTCAACATGACAACTGACACAACCTTCCTGGAGAGAATGGGGCTTGAGTTGACACTTTTGTTTAGCCTTATTTCATTGAGATTGTGTAGCAAGCTTGCACATCACCTCTATCAAGAGTGATGCAGCAGCACTTTAGTCCTTTAGTGTGTCCAACTCTCTCATCTCCTCAGCTGTATACTCTGCTCAAACATTCAACATTCAACTTTCAAAGCTTCAACTTTCACGCTCTAACCACTGTCAATGTCACCATATTGGTTGATTGCTAACTAACCTTGCCAAGTGTCTGACATAACCCTATGAGTAGGATCTATTAGTCCAGTGTTTGTTGTCTCTTCTAATTCTATGCTGGATTTCTCATTAATATGACATTTGAACATTGTTGGGAATGAGAAAAGAAGCTCTTGCTCAATTGTTTTTCAGGAACTAATAGTAAAACCTGATTTTTATCACTTATTTTTCTTCTTCTTTTTTCACTATTCATTGTCACCCAGATGAGGATGGGTTCCCTTTTGAGTCTGGTTCCTCTCAAGGTTTCTTGCTCATGTCACCTCCGGGAGTTTTTCCTTGCCACCATTACCTCAGACGTCCTCATTAGGGATACATTTGTAAATGTATAAGTTTAAAACTTGTATCCTGAATTTATATATTTCTGTAAAGATGCTTTGTGACAGTTGTCATTGTTAAAAGCTATACAAATAAAATTGAACTGAATTTTTGACTGTTTTTTTATCATTGTAACTGCACTAGCAAGTTGCTAATGGTCATATATTGCTGTATTAGATCTTCTACAATTACTGTTAGCTCCTAGCTGATGTATTTCCTTTAGAATAGCCAATAAGTTCACTTGTAACTAACACTCTCCCCTCCCCTGCATTTCTCCCCTTCACACATTCTAGGATACCTTCAGAATAACTCTGCGGCGCACCACTCGAGTGGTGACGTTCTCCTCTTGGTCTGGCATGCTCTCATCCTCCCCCAACTCCCGGTCAAGCTGCCTGTGAATGTAAGTGAGCACTGATCTCACGGTGCCACTTGCAATGTGTAACACACTCTGGCAGCTGAGCACCAGAAAAGCCAGCACCACAAAGCTGAAGAGCAGCTCTGTAACCAAAGTCCACATCACGTCTCGCACAATCACGGGCACATACACGTGTAGCTGTTCAAGTCACACTGCTTCCGTCCCCAGAGATGCCACAGGATTTGCTTAACTTTTCCGTTTCCTCATTACTGTTCTTATCTGAAGAGCTACAGTGGTCATTTGGCAGAGTCCATTCCCTCTCTCCCTCCTGGTGGTCTAATGCCTCTCTCTTTTCCTCTGAGCTCCCTCAGCTGCGTGGTGGGAAGTGTCTAACCAATAACGAACAAATGCTCTCTCTCTCTCTCTCTCTCTCTCTCTCTCTCTCTCTCTCTTCCAAAAACACCCAGCTCCCTGTCTCCTGTTGCACATGTGATCTGCAGCAGTCACACTTTTAATACCTTGTCTGAATGGCTCAGTAAAACTGTTAGTACGGTTAGGACATAAGCAGAACATAACTTGTATAGCATAACATTTATATATCAAATTTACTGTCTGGACTCTAGACTAATGGCAAACATCAAATTCATTCTTTTGACATGGTTGAAGCAAAGCCAACTATCACAAGGCCAAATTTGTGTTAGCCTCATGCAGAATTATGTTAATAGGAGATTTATCCACTCTTTGGATGCAACTGTAGTCAGTGACCTTATTGTCCATTTATTCAAATCCAAATATATCTTATACAATCCCTCCCCCAGCAGCAAAAGCAGCAGCAGTGGCCATAGTGAGGGTGAGAGAGAGGAAAACGACAGGTGCTATATCTGGCACCAACTGCTTCTGTCCTTCTTGGGTTGTCTGTGTGTGTGTGTGTTTGTGTGTGTGTGTGTGTGTGTGTGTGTGTGTGTGTGTGTGTGTGTGTTTGTGCACTCATGAGAGGTTGGGTGAACAATCAGCTACAAATCTTTATGTTTTTAAGAAAAGAGCATCTTTAGATCAAGGGTTCTCCAACATTTTGCAGCCAGGGACCCCTTTAACTGTAAAATAATTTCCACTGACCCCCTTAGTACAGGTTTATTTTACAAACAAAATCTAACAACTGAAATATTAAGGTCTTTATTCAAATGTGTACAATAATATTTTGTCTATTTATTAGATCCATAGAGTTTTTTCCCCTGAACTTTCCAACAACAGAACACATTAGGTCCTGTATAACACCTTCTTGTTTTTAAGTTAGTGAGGTTTGGATTAAACCCATTCAATTCAAGTGACCAGTTGAGCTGGCTAATAACTTTAAGAATGCCATAATAAATATAATAACTTTACGTCACTGTAACAAAATGGCCCCTTCGTGGAACCCTGGGTGTTCCAGGACACCACTTTGAGAACCACTGATTTAGATAACACTTCACTAGCAAGTAATGTGGTCAGACCATACTTATGCTGTGTTCGAGGCGAAGTTGCATCTTGCAATTACTTGCAATTACAACTAGTAAAAGCTATGGAAACCATCCCCTTCAACTTGCAATTTTAACTCATCAACTTGGGGTAGTCTTCTCAACCACCAGTTCCTCAAATTAACATGACCATACACACTATGAACAGCGTAAAATTCCCCTTCTCTACTTTTAAGTTAGTTTATAACAGTATTGCCTTTAGATCTGTTATATATACAGACATAATACTTGGTTAAATCTATAACACTGACCATACTGATCACTGTTTTGAAAAGGTAATCAACATTAGACATCAACATTATCACTAATGTTAGCTGGCTAGCTTGTTGCATGAATATTTGATGTTCACTATAGTAGAACAGAACCAATAGCCACTCAGGTCTGTAACCCTAAAAGTGTAACTGTAAAAAAAGGTTTGCATATTTATAAGCAAACAAAAGACACGCTTTTGTGGAAGTGTCCATGTTTTTTTTTTTCACTTTGCATGTCAAATATGCCGAGGTGGAACCAGCATTACTATAACTTGCAAAGTACCACTTACAAGGCACCATGAACACAGCATTACACTAGCTATGTCTCAACCTCAAGACAGTACTGAACAAAAGCATCAATCCTGACACTTCAAAACATGTATCCATGGGCTATATGCTTTCCTGACCATAGCAGTGCAATATCACTTACAAGCTCAGGTAATGTAGCACAACATAATATTCCCTTCCTCCTTGGAAATACCTTCGGAGATAACTAAACCCAAAAGGTACAAATGAGCTGCCAAATCACTTTATGGATGTGTCACATTTAAAATTGATTGCCTGCAACACAACATACTGGTAAGCTCTGCAAACCCTATTATCTTATGTGAGTGTTCTCCTCCCAACAAATCCCCAGCTCTTACTTGTCCTCTGAGGCGCATATCTTCCCATCCTCGAAGGTCAGGTACTCTGTGGGGGAAGCCTAGGCCCTTCTCAAAAGGCTGGGTTCCCCAAAAATGCCCGCGTAGGATCTCTGAGTGCCCCATGTCTCGTACCGGTTGGAGCAAAGCTTCCTGGGAGAGGTGGGACTGGCTTAAATCTCCATCCACTGCTGCCCTCACTGATGATATCATGGACTCCTTGGCCTGTCTGAAATTGGCCGGCTGTGAGGTTCCTGCCCAGTTCTGAGTGGGATCTGGGATGGGATGCCATCCAGGGCCAGTCTGATCTTGGAGGTAGGACAGGAAAGAACCACCACTTGACCTGAGAGGGAAAATAAACAATTAATAGAAGAAATTATAAAATATCTTTTGTTTTAGTGAATATCTGGATAATTTAATTTGAAGTTTAAAGTTGTTCTAATCATTATTCAATTATTTTTTATAATATTTTTTTTTCTCCTTCACTAAGCAAAAGAATTGTTGAAGGGACAATATTGTAAGTTTGGAAGTGTCCCAAAATGTAAGCCTTTTCAATATTGATAGAAAATAAGAAAAACAAATCTTTAAGATATTATAAAATCTATACCAGTGCCAACTCACCTGTCACCGTTGCGATCAGCCACTCGGCTAAGCCCAGGAGACTCACACATTCGAGCGTAAACCCTCTGCTGTCCTGAAATGACAGACAAGCCTTCCACTAAGCCTGTGTCATCTCTTACTCCCAAACCTCCAATGTCTCCTTCTGAAACATTCCTGCCTGCACCAACCGCAACCTCCACTGCCTTTTCATCTGTCTCCAACCCTTGACCTCCATCCAGCCCATTGATGTTGACCCCTGTTCCAGGTGTGGTGGCACTGTGTTCCGAGTCTACCCCAATGGACTGGTCCTCCAGCAGCTCGACAGACCCACTCAGCCCAATGGGGCCGCGTCCTGTACCTGGTGTGGCACTGCCTGGTCTGCCCAAGCTCCCATAGGACAGCCCTTCTGAGTCCTCGGCATTGCTACACTCAAGCGAAGAGTCCTCCACAGCCACCAAACATGGGCTTTTGCCTGATGGCCACACCTGCACCTCTGACATCTCCATAAGTGTATCTTCTTCAGTGGTCGCTATGGGAGCACCTTCCATGCTAGACACTTCCTGCCAGTAGGGCTCGAGCCCCATTGGCGAGGCCAGGCTGTGCTGCACGGAGGCTGGCGAGACCAACACGTCCTGAACCGCTAGTCCATAACCTGGAGTGACAAAGAGAGAGGCACACTGACATGCGCCTCCCCACCCTATCCCCTCCTTAGGGCCCTAGGAGGGGTGTGCTCTGAACCAGGGAAGGGTGGGGAAGGAAGGGTCACAATGGGGAGAAAGGTAAGGATAACCTGGAGTCGTGGGAGGGAAGAATGGAATCGGACGTTTCTTGCAAGCCATACCAGCCAACAGCAGGAGTACAGGCAGCGGGGGGACAGCATCCAATACACAAATTATTATCTAATAAATACTGAGGCTGTTCCGCTGTCTGACACTTTACAGGTTACTGCCACCAGAGAAAAGGGCAGAGGATTAATTCTTGTCTGTTAACCAGGAAGCAAAGACACCCCTACAGACCTTTAGGATCTGGGACACACCACCTGCTCATAGATACGTGCATAATGCTGTCATGCGCTTATTCTCCAAGTCATATAATTTGTAATTGATGTCAAGCTGCAGATCATGCATGCAAGCAGTCATATACTCACATGTTTACATGTCTGTTTTTTCACACAATATGTTAAAACTGTACATATGCCAATTTTAGGGAAATAAGCCTTTTTTTTGACAATGGGTGCTCCAGTGCTCCAACTCCAATGGCAAATCCAATGACAAAGAGCAACCAATGATTGAATGAAAAAAGCCCTCCACCATCAACAAATAAAAAAAAATCAAAACTGACATAGCTATTTACTAGACTTTATGATTGAAGTCATACTCATTTGACATTTGATAATACATTAAATAAGCAATATGAAAATGAGCTGCACTATAGCAGATAAAATGTGTCTAATAAAGTCTTACTTACTCTGAAATAAAACTCTGCTAATGTCTTCACAATACAAGGCTCCACATTCTAAAAGAATTATACAAGTACAGAGGGCATTTTGTATATTGGGTCACACAATGTTGTTATCCCGAAAAAAGCAATTCAACTGTTTGACCAGTCTGTAACCCCCGACCTTTTTTACGGCCTTGCACTGATAAAACTGTCCAATACACAGCACAAAGTTTCATTTACCACATGGCCCTGGAATGTGAATTCAGTGGAAGAATAAACTTCCTCACATGACCTCAATGTCTAAGCACAGTTACTATTATTCTGTATTATGATATACTGTGAAAGAGAATATAGCATTAAACCAAATAGTGGCCTTTAATTTATGATTAAGCAAAAAAAAAAAAAAGTCAGCATGATATATTGATATCAAAATCTGTTAACTCCATTACCAGTTTATTAGTGGATTACTGACCCTGTAAAACTTACGTTGAAATCAAATTTAATGATACCATCATTAAGGCTACCATCATTAAGGCTACCATCATAAATTCATGCACCTAAAACATACTTTAATTTGCATAAAGTTCATAGTGTATTTCCATTCAGAATTATTGAATGCTATATAAACTTTAGAATAAATAGGTTTATGTTTTTACTGTTTTGTCCAAAGTCCAAATGATTTCTGCTTATTATTTTTAAATTCAGTGCAAACCCTAAATGGTAATATTTCTAATAACAAATAGCAGGCAGTAAGAGTTGGTAGGCTTTAAAAAATAAAGAACAAGAAGGTAGCCAATAAGGAGATGAGTAGATAGGTGAAGGGAATTTATGTTGGAAGGAAGGTTGAGTCTCTGACTACACATTTATTTGTAAAGGTGAGGTGTGTTTGCTTGTTTGGTTGTTTGTTTGTGTGTGTGTGTGTGTGTGTGTGTGTGTGTGTGTGTATGTGTGTGTGTGTGTGTGTGTGTGTGTGTGTGTGTTTGTGTGTGTGTGTGTGTGTGTGTGTGTGTGTGTGTGTGTGTGTGTGTGTGTGTGTGTTAAGGGGTTTGGGGTGGGGTGGGGTAGTACTGTACTGTGGGGTAGTATTTTTGTCCCTTAGTGTCTCAAAGCAGAACATGAGTGTAATGCAGTTGGTAGTTAGGAATATGCTGAGTGTGCACAGGATATCAGTGACACCAGCTGGCTATATTCTCACTTCAGAGAGACTGCTGTATGTGATCTACAATGTTTCTAATAGCCGTGTGGATTGTATCCCAGATAATAATAATTTTAAGTTACCAGAATGTTTTTAAGGAACATTTGGATTTTATAAATATTCCCACAGAATCAATGCAACATATGTAGTTGTAGAAAGGTAATGTTAGGTTTTGTCTAACCAAGAACATAGTATGAGCAACAATCTAATAATGTGTAATAATATCGTCATATATGTAGGACTGTAGTGATAGTGAGGACACTTGGGCTCCTTGTGCATAAACAGAGATATACACACGGACACAAACACGCAAACACAAAGCAACATAAATAAACAGACTGGAATCCATTAAACACAGCCACAGAACCGCAAACACCCAGGAAGGTTCATTGCTGAGCACAGATATATACACATTTACATAGAACAGACACTTACTAATGCAAACAAAACAAATTGCTAATGGAGTATTCATGATTAAGAAAATAACAGAAATTTATTACTAACATGGAAACACAAAAGGACATACAAAAGGACATAATTAAGGCTTTGGTGATGCACAGGTAAAGGACAGACAAGAAACAAAGAACTTCACAGTACAGTACAGTGACCAAAAAGCGTTAACTGAATCCACAACGCCATTCTGTTTTCTCATCTAAATGCAGTAACTGGAGAAGTGGGAAGGCTTTGAGTCTCTATACCGCATGCCACATGCAGGGCGAACTCAACATGCAAAACATACAGCATGCCACATTGCACATTATTTGAAGGGCATTCTCATGTTAATTTAGGAACAAACACATAGAGAGGACACAAAGTGCAGTTTTGCTGAGGATGCAGGACTCTTGTGAATGCTTGTGTACATGTCTCCATAGACTACTCAGCGAACACTGAAGTCAGACGGGTGACGAAAGGAAAACCCAACAGAAAGTGTCTTTAGTGTTTTTACTGACAGTCTGATCATGTTCCGCATTTACATTCTCAGTCACCTGTAGAAATGTTGTTCTGTTTTTTTCTTACATATTACACTAACACATGAGTGCCATGGCCATTGAATGTGTGAGTTTTGATCACAATGGCCAGCTCTATTTACTGATATCTTTCTCATATATCTGAATGAACTTTAATCGCTTTAATCACTGTTCCTATTGACACACAGCCAGTTGAACATCTTTGTGACTGAAACTACAATAATGAACACTCTTTCAACGTCTAGTGATCTTGATGCAAATTCAAGGTCAGCTGGGTTTTTAGAGCATTTTATACATGTCACGAAGCATGGTATTACATTAATTGCTTAATTGTATCATAACACACTTGTCTTGAAGCATCTGCATTCATAATGTTTCTGCACTCAGTTATTCAGGTTTCTCCTTTAATTTGTCACCCGTCTGCAGGCCTACATAGAGTGTTTACATAAGCCTTATGAGTGTCAGTCATTCATGTTGGAGTATGCTAAATGTGTCATTTAGTCCCCAGGCAAAGCCCTTCAAAAATAATACAATAACTCCGTAGATCGGCATTCAACCTCTACATCCACAAGCGGTGATGAAGTCAAACAGCACTGGGCCTCAAGTACATGCATTACAGGCATCAGGGAAAGAAGAAAGGAGAGCAGGGGTGCGTAGGTGGAAAGTAACAGAACAGGAAAATAGAAAGAGGGAGGACAGCAGAAGACGACAGAGAGAAGGAACAGGAGACAGAGACAGAAGGTGACAGGGTCAGAAACACCTCCCTCCTGCAGGGGACACTGAGTGTACAGCTAATGAGTAGGGAATTTTGATCACAGAAAAAAAAAAACAGTAAGATTGGTGGTGTGTTTTTGTGAAAAAGGAAAAGGCAAAATGCAGATCTAAGGATAAAGAGGTGAGGGCCAGAGGTCAACATGATGTCTGTATGAGGTCAAAGGTCAGAGAGTTGTGGAGGAGGAGGAGGAGGTGGAGGAGGAAGAGGCTAGGCTGCAGATGATATGTCCAGTGATCACAAAGAGAGGGGTCAAAGGGAAGAGGGATGACACATTGTTTGGACTTGTGGTATGCCTTTAACTGGTGTGCCAGATTGTATGGTTTTTAATTTCTTAAAGTAAAATCTTGTCATTCAGTGTGTGATTTTTCCAGCACAAGCTATTTGCATGATACTGCAATACTGCACTCATATAATTTGAGATTTTTGGAACCAAAAAGCTTGCTTTGCTGTTTCTCTTACAAGGGCCGCTTAATTCCCAAGGAAATAAAACAGAAGCAGCTAAGAGAATTAATAAAGTGCTACTACTGTGACAAAACAAGGACATTATACTGTACATACATGCACTCAAAAGCTACTCATTTTTGTTTTCAAAACTAGGTAACACGCGTAACCAACACTTAGGCAATATCTTATTTTTTCTTTCCACCATACTTTATATGTTGTATTAGCATGAGAAGTAAGTACTCTAACTGACATTTCTAACATGTGACCTTAAACCACTTCCAACACCTCAACCCAGCCCAGATCTGAGATCTTGGTTGTCTACTTCCTTCACTTCTGCATTTTTCCATCATGGTCATGCCATAATAATGACCAGTCAAAGATGAGGCAGGCCAAATCATGATAGTCAGCTTTATGCAACTCTGAAGGCACATCAAAACACAGTGAAGAAAACAGTATGCATAACTGCTGTTCATGATTTATATGGTCATGTCTGTTTACTAGAAAAGAGTGGACATAACAACAAGTAATTTACTAATTCATGGGGCAGTCATCTATGACTCACCAGGTGTGAAGCATAGTTATTGTGTTTACTTATTTGTGAGAACATATACAGTTAGGTCTGGAAGTATTTGGACAATGACTGAGTTTTTGTGATTTTGCCTTTATACACCACCACAACGGATTTGAAATAAAACAATCAAGATGTGATTGAAGTGTAGACTTTCAGCTTTATTTTAAGAGGTTCCATAAAACTATGGCATTTACCATTTAGGAATTACAGCCATTTTCAGCAAAGTACCTCCATTTTCAGGGGCTCAAAGGTATTTGGACAAAGTGACATAATTGTAAATATAACCATAATTTTAATACTTGGATGAAAATCCTTTGCAGTCAATGACTGCCTGAAGTCTGGGGCCCATGTTCTCAAAACTCAAATTCTGAGTTTCCTCCCTGGAATGGACCGCACCTGGTCAATTAACTTCTTGTCAGTCAATTGTCCAAATACCTTTGGGCCAAGGTGTAAAGGCAAGGTAAAAAATAAAGGCAAAATCACAAAAAATCTGTCATTGTCCAAATACTTCCAGACCTAACTGTATATAACCATACACACTTAATGATGGCCATGAAATTTAATTAGCATTAGACAGATTATGAAAGATGTAATCAGGTTTGTAGGGATGTCCTTAGCCCTGGTCCTGGTGACAGCAGGATTGATGACGTAAATGTTCTCAGCTACATTATCAAGGATAAGTGGTTAGAAGACAGGGAATGGCTGCAGCTGTTAGCTGGAGGTGAGGAAAAGGTTTTGGGGTAAAAGGGTACCAGGGTTTGGGGAAAATGGACTCATATGGGCCAGAGGAAGGGGAATTATGGAGGGTCAAAGCACTGAAGAATCTCTTACCATTTGATATGCCAAGAGAGAGGTGGTCTCGGTCATTGTGTCTGCGCCTTTCTTGTTCATGGTTACCCTGTTGACCTTCCAGCATGTTCACAATGTCCATTCGGTCAATGCTCTTCAGTGCCATGAACAGGTTCTCCACTGTAGCAGGGGAGAGTACCAGGATAGAAAGAATTACAGATCTTATCCATAATTCACATCCACAGCCACAGCAAAAAAGGCTAAATATTATCAAACATCATCTTTTTCAAGATCACATGACCTAGGACATTATACTAATAAGGGCTAAAAGTGATATTTAATCTCACTGGTGCAGTGCTGTAATTGCAATGAGGTTGGCAAATATGCCATGAGCCAGAGAGGAGTGAACCAGTTTAGCGGTAAGACATTCTGCCACTCATTAAAGGTGATTCATCAGTCCTACTGAATGATGTGAAATTGGGAAATTCATTCATTCATTCATTCATTCATTCATTCTTCCTTTGTACTCTGATATCCTCAAAAGATTGTTCCTTGTCTTCTAGATATACATCTAACAAATTACACCATGATGTCATAGTTGGACTCAATTTTCAACTAAATTTCAGGTAATTTTCAACATTAGTATAACTGCAGAAGCAGCTCAGATGACTGTGATAGTTGGAATCATTTCCAAATGGCCTAGATGACAAAAGGACTTCAGGCTTTAAGCCTACTATTCACAGCTGACGGAGCACTTACTTTTGGCCCTCTTGCCTTCACGGCTAATCCACAAATTGAGCAGTGTTGAACTCTGTTCCAGGAGTGAATTGGGGTTCTCAACACGAATCCTATTTATTTCATCCACATTGAATTGGAGTTCTCGGGCCAGCTCTACATGGGGATTAGAAATGACATTTTAAAATAATAATGTACTTGCACACATCAGTTAATGATTTGTGTCATACTCCTTAGTAAGCATCATTATTGACCCTGTCTGACAAACAGCTTTGGTCTTTCTAAAGCATAAGAACATATTATTATTTTATTTTTAAATTATCTTAAAGGGTAAAGTTTTGGCTAAGCATTTAAAATTTGAGGTCAATGTTCAAAGAAACAATGAGGCTCCAGATATGTCTTGATAAGACATACCATAAAAGCATTAAAAAAAACCTTACAAATGAAACATCACTCACCAGCCCAGCTCAGTCCCAGCTGTTCAGCTATTAAAGCCATCTTTAACTCCGTCCTTTCCATGGTGCTCATTGATGCTGCAGAAATCAGACCATCATTGGCTCAGACCTTCTGCAGTCTAATGCTAGAGCTCAAATCTTTTTGAAAGCATGACCAAGCAAAGGTAGTATGGACTGTGGATGGGAGAAGTGTGATAGCTACATATATACAGGCCTGTTCTTACCTACAGTTGGTTCATTGAGAGCACTGTATCTCTCTCTAAGAGCCAAAGGGGTGAGTGTCCTCCTTCGGTCCTCACCCCCTCCAATCTGATGTTGGCATATAATATGTACTGTTTATACTGAATGACTCAGACATTTGTGTATGTCACTGTATAAATGGGAAATATAATTGTATTTAAAAATGTTGAATGGATGTCTTTGATTACCTTTATGCAAGGTGGCATGGTAATATTGAGGTTGCAGAGTACTTGCTGACTGTCCTCATACTTGGTAGACTTGCGTAGGAAGGACAAGAAGCCAGAGGGGTCCTTACTACTGTCTCTTACCTGAAAGAGAAAAAAAATGGATTCAGTGACTGAAGAAACAAAGGGTAAGAAACATCTTGATTTCATTGCTGGCACTGAAGTGCCAGTACAAGGAAACATGAAAAGTTTGAATAAGCAATAAATGAATTAGATGCCTGTGGTGTATATTTGTGTAGATGCATTTAAACAAAGGGGTACCTTCACAGAGACAGGAAGTCTGTTGTCTCTGAAGGCTTGGAAGCTGAAGCAGCGGGGCTGTTGAGTAGCCTTCCTCATGGGGATCAAGTTCCCTGAGCACTCCAAGTGTAATGGCATGCCCTCCATTACCTGTGAGTAATGGTGCAATATTACAGAATAGCACAAAATAATGCTTTTCAAGTGAGTCAGACAGATCCCAAATATTCTCACCGGCCACTTTAATAGGAACACCTTCACCCCTGATAATTCATGTAATTATCCAATCAGCCACTCATGTGACAGCAGAGCAAGGGCTGGTTGGAAAATTGCATGAATGAGCAGGGGTACAGGGGTTCCTAACAAACTGGCTGGCAAGTGAATCTCACCATGAATCATTTACATACTTCCTTAAGTCCTTAAGGCCTAGAATAAGCACAGGACATTCATTGTGATTACAGCAGCAGTTCTTAGGTAGTGAACTCTACAGTAGTGTTAGTGATTTCTTTAGTGTTTGCCTGTGAGTTTGTCTACTGCTCTAGAATGAGCTATAGCTCTGTTAAAATAAATCTCCTTTTCAGTTCCAGTTCTCTAATTAACATACTGTAAAACTTCTCACCTCTATGTCTCTGCTGCGGGCCACTTCAGTGAAGTTCTCATGCTGCTCTAGGGTCTTGTCCATCTTGTCATCAGTCATGCAGTAACAGCGCAATCGACCTTCTCGCGCCTCGTTCATCTTCGCAAACACCACAAATTTAGCCATGTATGGCACTGCTGACAGCTCACGGTACAGCACGTTGGCAAAGGAAACTGCTTCTGCAGTCCGAGGACAGTCTGCTAGCCAAAAACTGTGGGAAAAGGGAAAAGCAAGCAAAAAGAGTAACGAAGGTGGTTGGATGGATAATTTAGGTGAAAAATACACAGAAACTACACTCTGGCTCCCAGAGACTGGTAAAATGTACTTGCGTATCCAGTTATTACTTGATTATGCCTAGTCTTGTTCTGTCTTGCTTTTTATATGTATTACTTTAATGTATCCAGAAGTCAATGCATTACCAATAACATCAGCTCTGTTCACATTGACCCCGTATTACTTCTGTGTTTCTCTGGTTTGAATATGTTGCTAGATATTGCCTGGTGTATCTGTTTAAAGGTGAATACACCACAGCTAATTTGGGAATGGCAGGGAGATAAGGTATGGTATTATGAACATTTTGCCAAAAGAAGGCAAGCAGCTACTCCAATTCAGGTAAGAAGAAACCTTCTGAGTACAGACTTCAGTTCCATACCCTGGCTACCAACAATGAATGAATGAGAAAGCCATCATCATCAGTCCCCAGATCCTCTAAATGTCTCCAGCTGATACCCAGGAATGCATGAAGTTATAAGACTTACCTCACTTTAAAAAAAAGAGATAGAGAGTGCTCCATGTTGGGTTGTGCATATACTGCAGGAGATCAGGTCATAAACAGAAATATTGCAAAGCCCCACCAAAAATCTGTTTGGCTAAACCAAAGATATTGTTAAGTGAATCCAACGTTAAAGAATTTTTCTTCTTTTTTCAAGTACCTATCTGTTTGTATTTGAAGAGTAACTCTGCTAATGATGCTAATGCTTAATTTCCTTTGTAGTCCAAAAACCTAGTGGAGGTCTCTAGGAAAAAAAGGTTTTATAGGTCTCTTGTAAATGTTCCAGTCATGCAGTCTAAACACCTTCCATGACATGTCCCTTAGGTATGTCTGTGTTTATAAGGACAATATCCTAGTTTACTCTCCCAGTTTAGTGGAGCATGTAAGTCATTTTTCAACCATGTTGACCAGGTTGCTGGAACACAAGTTGTATCTAGTTTGCTACCTATCCTCTGTGGGTGTGGGTCTGCAGAATTGCAAGATACAGACAGTTTAGAACTAGGTATGCTCTAGGAACAGCTATGTTCGTCAGCAGCTCCTGGGGTTCACAAACTTCTACATGAGATCATTATCAAGTACTTTTGTTACTGACCTCAAAGCACTCCACTCTAGGCCCCATGTGCAAAATGGGTGTTCACTTCTGTTCTGGAAATTCACCAGAACCCCAGAATCACATTTGTGGTTGAGTTGGAGGTCTCTGAGGTGGGCATCAGGGTCATACTGTTGCAGTGCAAAGAGGAGCACCCAAGTGCTAACCCAAACCCAGTCTGCTATCCCAAGTTGAGAGAAACAATGACATTGTCAACTGGGAACTCCTTGCCATCAGGCAGGCCTGGGAGGTATGGAGACTGGCTGCAGGAACTTTCCACATAATACACACCTTTTGGGCTGGTTGTGGGGTTGGTAAACTAAGAAATTTTGGAAATGGTGCATCACATAGATTATGATCTATGCTTTCAATTCATTCACACACAGATGCACTTGCACTCACACTCACACACACAATCATTGCAAGCCCCCACGGGTGAGCCTAGTCTGCTCTTATATGACTATTTAGTTTTGCCATGATACATGGGAGAGTCAGAAGAATGTTCTGATTACTGTGGCCCAACTATATAACTTGTTGTGACCATGAACACTCACAAACTACAACCAAATTTGTATTGGTAATCATTTATTGGAAAGGCTCTAGTCTCCATTTGCCTTGAACAGCAATTGTTCAGCTAATGTTTCTCAGTTAGGGATTAAATTCAGTGTTGGGCAGCATTGTTGGAAAAGTATACAGGTAGGAGAAATAGCCTGTAGGTAGGCCATCAGTAGAACAAAATAACATTAAAGAAACAGTAAAGAAATCAGAATCAAATCAATGTCTCATTCTTCCAAGCCAGCTATTCCATGTTTTTCACTCATTTATGTTTTACTAATACACATTGCCCATGATCTAAGATATCAAGGCTGGTGTTCTCTCTTGAATTTATAAATCTGGACCCAAGGTCCCCAAGCCAGACAAGATTTGTCAGCTGCCAACAGGGATGGTAGCACTACTGCCCATATCCCAATGGCCCTGGTTGCAACCTTTGGTGGATTTTGTCACAAACTTCCCACTTTATGAAGGTAATAACACATTACTGGTGATGGTCTTTTGTTTCTCTAAGGCATGGGGGCTTGTCCTTCTCCTAGATCTTCCTGCTGCATACCAGATTGCAGAAGCTTCCTGAGGATAATATCTCAGATTAAAGTATACAGTTTACCTCTCACATGTGAAGGGCAGTTATTGAGCATCCAAGTGTGAGTATTAGTCTCACCCCTAGCTACCATCCTGAGTCCAATGACCTGGTAGAGAGACTGAACAAGGAACTCTGCTAGGATCTTCACAGTTATTGCCAAATCAACAGGGAATAGCTGTAAGTTTCTCCTTGCGCCCAAATGTGTCCAGAACTCCTTATTTTAATTGTTCACTTGCAGTGCATTGTTGGTTACCAGCCCACCTTGTCACTGGTGGTAGATGAGTGGTTCAGATGCAGTGTGAAATTGGGGTTTGGCTACATACAATTTAAGTGAGAGCCATCAGAAAACAAGCTGCAAGCTGATCTTCTACCACACTGAGGCACTGAAATACAGGTTGGTTGAGTGGTGTAGCTATCAACTTGTGATATCAGGATTCTACTGATTTCTATGTGACATGATAACACTGATAAACACTAACAAACACATACTCACAATGCTAAGCCTTTTGTGTGGTTCTGTCTACACCACAGTCTAATGTTTATAGTTATATCTTGCTCTTGTTATTCCTAGTCTTGCCTGTCTGTCTGATTGTGTAAAGGCATCTTCCAAGAACATGCTAAAGAGCATGGCCCTTATTTCATGCATGTTGTTATCTTACCGTGCAGACACATTGGTGGTGAAATTGGCACATTCATTAGAATATATAAGCTTGGTTGTGCCAGTGATATCCTCCCACTGTGCTGGGTCGGTG
The DNA here is from genome assembly GCA_033441825.1 of Pangasius elongatus. NCBI lineage: Eukaryota > Metazoa > Chordata > Actinopteri > Siluriformes > Pangasiidae > Pangasius > Pangasius elongatus. The sequence goes on from JAKKZN010000024.1 coordinate 3,805,890, forward strand.
CCACCTAAGGAATGCAGAACAGCTGACGTTAACTAAAGTAATGTAGCAAATTTGAACAGGCCATCTCAAAAATAATGCCTAATGCAATGGTATTTTGCTATGCTGACTAGGCATGCACTAATAAATAGTTTAAGATATACTCAAGATATACTTTAACATATATTAATTGTGTTATACACCTTTCAGAATAACACCACCACCCTGTCTTTCACTTCAAGAGGCATTCAATGGTGGTGGTGTTACCTTCATGCCTCACAACCAGCGTTGGTGGGATACACTCTGAATCCACTGCAACTCTAACCGTTATTTACTGTTCTGTACCAAGTGTTTCTCTTCGAATAATCTTGGCATACCAATGACACTGCAGAGCAGACGGAGGCTGGTAGTGTCACCCTCGCCAGAATCTCGTGGACTCTCCCTCCAGGATGGAGGCAGCGGGATGCGCAGGCCAATGGGCCGATGGAACTTACGGCGCCTCGGCTCCACTGTCACCACAGGGCTGAAGGTGGCCTGGTTCCCCAGCAGCTTGGCCACCAGCTCATCAGGGACCGGCTGGGCCTGAGCACCAGGTATAGCAGTAAAAAGAAAGGGTGTAGGGAATGATGTTCGGGGATGTGTGTAACAGATAAAAGAGAACATTTAAGGAGAAATACAATGTAAAAGGAAAAGGAATGTAAATGGCAGCGAGAGAAGCAGGGCATAGGGAAAGGATAAATGCAGCATGTGTGCAGAGTCATATAATCGAAAAATTAAGAAATTAAATTGCACATTTTTGAGATGCAATAACAGATGAAATAATAATTGTTGGAGAAGCCAGAATGAAGAAGAGAAATCAAATGGGACAAAATATGGGATGAAGCAGAGGGAGAAGACAGAGAAAATTTGAATATATTTTCAACAGTGATTATAATTAAGATAATAACAGAACAGCAAACAAGACACAAATGAACTGGTCAGATAGGAATATTTATTATAAAAAAGAAATTGTTACAAAAGGTTTTCATTTACACAAGCCTTATTATAATGGTTCATTCACATCACAGAAAGATATTACCCTGTTATATATGACCCTGTTAAAATTATAAAGAACTTAAAATATGGGTATGTGTCATCTGTGTGTCTATTTACAAAGCAAAGATTTAACAATATTTGATTAAGCTGTACTGCTTTTGGATATTAATGTTTACAAATAAAGGGAATAATGCAAAGTGCACAGTTCAACTGGTCATAAAAATGTATACAAACTTTGGTATGAGGCTGTTGTTACAGAAGCAGGACAAGAGAATACATGCATTTAACCTAACTTAGTAAAATTTGTGAAAATTCTGAATCTTGTAGGAAATTAAAGACTGAGGGTATGGTACTTTTCATCACTTTTAAACTAAGAAAATCTAAGTTTATCGAGCATCAGTAATTTTTAGAAATTTTTAGCTTAATCATGGTTATCACAAAGGCACATTCATCGTTCATCATACATGCAAAAACCGCCTTAATCAGTCTCTGTGCACGTACTCTTACTTTCCTCAAAAGCCATACTGACATGCTGATAAAAATCATCCATCATTCAACTCAATAAGGCAATAATGTGTAAATTTCATGTAGTCCAGCAAAACAGGAATAGTGGCCAAAGGTTTGTGATACTTGACCATTACGCGTATATGTAGTTCTTCCCCAAGCTGTTGCCACAAATTAGGAAGCAAACAATTGTATAGAATGTCTTTGTACACTGCAGCATTACAATTTCCCTTCACTGGAACTAAGAGGCCCAAATCTGTTCCAGCATGACAATGCCCCTGTGCACAAAATGAGCTCCATGAAGACTTTGCCAAGGTTGGAGTGGAATGGAATGTTCAAAAAGCACATGAGAGTCTGATGGTCAGGTGCGCACAAACTTTTGGCCATATAATGTTATTGTGTTTGATACAAAGGCTTAAAGTATTTGTAGATATATAAATATTTGCAATGCCAAACAGCTATCCACCATTTCAGTATTGTATTACATGTTGCAGTGAATGTAGTTGTACCATTTAAGCCTTAGCAGAAATAGCTAGACATTATATGCAGTCAGTTTCTGAGACATTTACCATTCATAAGTGCTGTATTCATGCCTTTCATTTTCACCTTCTTATTTAACTCAACCAACACACCGTGCTTATCATGGCACACCATACATACCAATATCCAACCTCTATAAATCCAGCCTGATGAAATAACTATGCTCATAACTATAACTATTTCAGGTTTTAAAGTTTCAAAAGTTAATTTGTGATATTTTTTGAACTCAGTATAATTTTATTTGCAAGTACGGAGTGGTAGCATGTGACCGAATGACATAAAATGTCAATCAGTGTTGTCATACGGTGACAATAGTCCTAACGCTTCTTTACTGTCCTCATCCAAGCTCACCTGCAGACCAAGGCGAACCCGCTTGGTGACAGACGTCTCAGGGAAACTGGCTTGAACCAATGGCAGAATTTTGCTGGTCAGACGCCCCCCCTCAGGGCCAATCAAGTCACTCTCCTGTTGGATGCGGGAGACCACAGCAAAGTAGAGAGGGAAATCAGTGGAGATAATGCGCCTGATACGCTTCTTTCCAAGCTCCTCCTGACTTTCTAAATCTAGAAAAAAATACAGAAAAGATGATTCACCAGTTGAATACTTAATGATCCCCCATACATAAAATAGGGAGCTGTTAATAAAGGACAATTGCCCCTTTAAACTCAGAATTAAAATGACCATAAAAATTAGGTTGCAAACAAATTTACAGGATATATAAATACAAAACCGAGCGCCCACCTTCATCCATGCCATTGAGGATAGTCTCCAACACTTCATCACCGTAACGGTTCCGATGCTCCTTCCAGACGGAGCCATTCTCACTCCTTAAGACCACTAGTTCCCTGTCTCCCCGACCAAGTGCTGCAAAATGAGGGATCTCCACAATCACCGGTCTGGAAAACCAACGTTTGGTAAGTTATAAGATTGAGTTATTATATCACAGTTATATCATTGCAGTAATATCTGTTAGTAAAGTAATATCCATTACTAAAGTAATATACGTTAGTAATAAGTCAGGTGTTATGTTCTTTAAAACCTTTCTCTACTCATCTGTTGAGTTTCATCACTTCAGAACTGATGAAGAAGTGAGATTGAGTGAAGTGAGAATTCAAAATTATAACTAATATTGCTAGTAATTACAACAAATTTAAGTACTGTAACCAAAAATATTGAAAATGCAATCCTTTGGGAAAGTAGGTCAGGATTACTCACCCCAAAAACTGCATGCTAGCTGGACCCAGTGAGATGATTCGGCTAGCTAAACCTTCACCCTCCACCAGAGGAGGTGGAGTGGAGAGCTTTTGGGGCTTCACCAGGCGGCAGGTGATGCGTGTTGGTGCTGCACATGTTCGTGGTGGTATGATAACGCGCAAACCATTATGTCTGCTTCCTCTCATTGAGCCACCTCGTGCATCCACCATGAAGCTAACCAAGAAGCTGCAAATTCACAAAACAAACACTATTTACTATGAAGTTGCAACACAAACCTGCCTAAACAAATGGGCATTACTGTATGTCTTTACTGGCCTGATGATTTTGAGATAACAACAGTGTCATATTGTAAATGAATGAGCCACTGCACATGAAATGTTAAAAACTGTTAATATTAGGGTGTGGAGAAAGTTTATAAATACTTTTCTTAGCACATAAAAAAAAAATCCAGTTAAATCACTTTTGCGCATTAGAATTCTGATAAATGTTGAGGCCCAAGGAAGGAGTCTCCAGTGTCAGTACTTAGTTAGAGTCTAGAAGTTAAGCTGTAACCTTACGTTTTCTGTCACAAGAAAGTCTTCAGGACAGAGGACTAAGAACATGAACTAACAGACATTCCACAAAATTTAACTATAAATAGTTAAAACATGTATACATTAAAAAGTTTATACATTTATAAAATTGTAATCATCAATGGAACTGGCTGTGGTATAAGAGGAATAAAACACTTTGGAACATGGCTGATTGTTGATTATTTTCCTACAGCATGTTTTTTTCCTTACATGATGAATTTGTCTGTTATCTAAGTGATAAAATAAAATCCATTAAGATGGTGTTTTTGACAAATATCTAAATATATGAGTATTGAAATAAGAAATATAAACGTTCTGTGATGTGGGTGCTCTAGTTCAGTAGAGCAATATTTTTTGTATGTTTTTTTTTTTTTTTAATTTTTTGTAGATGACAGTATTCTAACAAATGTACTATATTTAATAGATAGGTATTAAAACTCTGTACTTACCCAGTGTGGATAGGACTGGCCACTGGACTGACATTATCTGAAGTCTCTGTGGCTGGACTGCTGGGAATCAGAGAGTCATCGTCGTACTCTTTGGGCATTGGGATAGGAGTGTGCTGCTGTTATGGGTGAATTAAAAAAACTTGTAATTCTATGGTCAAGAGATAATATCGGATGTTTAAAAGTATAGGGACTAGTGTGGAACAAATGAATGATTAATGTGCACCTGCTCCATTTCATGATCTTTCAGCATGATGGTTTCAGGAGAGACACAGGGGATCCTAGGAACAGCAGGTGAGTAGTTTCTGTTGAGCAAAAATTAGAAAATAATACTTGGTACATTTATGATACACCACTACAATGGGGTATCTCTACTCTTTTTCCACCTGCCTATCCAGCGTGACTTTGCACTCAAACCTTTTTAAATTTTTTTTTTTCAGAAATCAGGACATTAATTCGGCATCTGTTGTCTAACTATTCCTAAATCTTCTGCTGTATTATGCCTGTGCCTCACATCACATTTGAATTATGTCCAACAATATTATTGTAGCCCTCTCTCATACTCTGTGACTGTCTTGGAGGAAAGGAAATCGTCATCATGGTCCCTCATGCCGTCCATCTTCAAATACCTGGCAATCTCTGTTCCCAGTAGCTCCTCGCCTGCCGCATGGGAGAAGGAGGGAAAAAAGAAACACAATCCGTAATAATAGTATGAAATGTGGAAAAACGACAGAAGATAAACTACAGGGATTATGAGTCACCACATCTCGGTTGAGAGTGAGTAAGGATGGGAGAAACTGTTAGAAGCAGACAGAGACATTGTAAGGTGAGGGATTGGAGCACAACACAAACACAATACAAACACAGCTGGCCTCATTCGTGAAAGCCTCTTATGTGAATATGTTAATTTACTTGTAAAAAAAATTTGAAAAAGACCACAGGTGCATTAAAAATAGGTGCACTAAATTAATTACATAATTATTAAACTGTGTTTATATATGGTCATATTCATAACAATTTTACATAGTGTTTTTTTATTGACAGAATATGTATACAGAGAATTATACAGGATTTATACAGAAAATTAGCTACAAGTTAAATAACGGTGCATTTGCAGACATTCACATATAGCTTTTGTGCTGATATTTCATAAATGAGGCCTTATCTGCCTCAACACAGGACAATGATGGAATGTTTTGTAACGTTCTTGTTACAGACCCAGTCCTATGAAATGAATGCGCCTCCTTATAATGTAATCTATTTTACATGAATATTGCCTTAACTGTGACGCATTTGAAATCAAATCTACTATTCAAATTGAACATTATAGAATTCATCTTTGTAGGCTACAGACTCCTAGTAGCATTGTGACAAAGATCATCATAAAGTGGTACAATCCTTAAATCATGAGGATCATCTTAACATGAACAGAGTTTTCAGGACTTTTCTAGTATCTCCAGAAACATCCAGGAGATTCAAGACCATATAAATATACACAAATGCACAGTTTGCCAGTACAGTACATAAAGGCATTCACATAGTCATCTATATAGATTATTTTTCACAAACTCTAGAAAAATAAGCAGGAATATGGTCTCATACTTTGATGTGCACATTTTTGTGTTGACCAAACACACATTAGAAAAAGCACATTCATTTTCTTATTCAGTATCTAATATCGCCAAATGCCATCATTATTATTATTATTATTATTATTATTATTATTATTATTATTATTATTATTATTTTATATATATATTTTTTACTTACTCTTTAAATCTGCTGCTGTTGACCCACTGACCTGAGCTCTAAATAAGACAATCCAAAGCTGCTTGTTCCAAAAAAAAAAATTTGTAGAAACTTCTAAACGTTGTCCTCCTATAAATTTGAGGTCTATCTACGCAACTCAAGAAATATTATTTAATATGTGCGACACTGATCTGTGGTCTCTTACCGTAATAAAAATATTATTTGTAAACAAAGTTGAAATGGAGGCTTCTTCCAAATCCTTTTTCCTCTTTGTCATGGTAACTAGAGCAAGACTGAAGCAGGAGACCTAGTAGGTTACTGGTAGGTTACTGGTAGGTTACTGGTAGGTTAGTGGTAGGTTAGTGATAGGTTAGTGCTGAGGGTATTGACATGGTTATTGATAGACACATGCCGATGATACACCCATCTCCACTGTCACTTTTGTGAGAATGTGAGTGAGAACAAATCTGTTATGTCTGTGATTGAACGGGCGTAAAGATTAATGGTCACTGTACACAGAACAGAGAGATGGCAGACATTCATACCTAGCGTTAGCTGTGCAACTCCTAGGAAAAGCAAAAGGAGCACAATTTAATGATTTTTTAAAAAATTGCACACTGGATGTTTTCTTGCCCTTAAGTTCAAAGAAAACTTGTTTTCCCAGTAAAAAACATATTGAAAAGTTGTGTTTTACCTTCATCCTCAGACACATCCAGGATCTCGTCAACTGTCTCAGGAAAACTCATTCGATGTTTTTCAGTGGTCGACTGAAGATCAGATATTTGGATTTGAATAAATATGTTATTAAAGCTTGGGTGCTTTTATGATTATTCTTTTGCAAAGGTCCATTACAGATCAAAACATTTTGTGTATGCTTTTTGGAAAAAAAAAGCAACACCAAATTAAGCAAAAAAAAAAAAAAAGAATCTTTGAAAGTTGGCTTTATAAAAGTAGCTACTATTTAACAAGAAATCAGCAGGAAATCTTAGAGCAGGTGGATGAACGCAAGGTCACATTTTGGTTTTTATTAAAAACAACTAGGCCAAAGAAGCCAAAAGGATTTAGGCAATACTCAAAATGATGACAAGAGTTCATATGATTGGCATACATGCATGATCTAGACTGTGTAAACAAACAAGGTTTGAAACGATGAGACAAACAGGCGGTGATCAGAAGCTTTTCATTCTGCTAGAGGAATCATTATTATTATTCCTCTAACAGTGCCTGAGCAAGACTCTGCGCAGATCTTTTTCTTTCTTAAAGTCTGGGTTTCATGAGTGCATTTAATTGTGAAGAGATGTGTTTGATCAGATGTCTGGTGATTATGAACAAGATGTTTGAGAGTCATGTGACATGGTCACTGGCTGATGATCATGGGAAATGGAGCTTGCTTAATGTTGCATTGCAGACATACACGTGGCAGCTAGCACCTTAACTGACTTCAGACTAGACATCAGACTAGAATTCTCTTACTTCAGGTAATAATTTCCTCAAATGAAGAAAGAAATTATTTATTAATATTGAATATAGGCTATTTGCAGCTTGTCTACAGTCTACTTATATAAACCATTCTATGTCCCTAAGTCAATTCAATATTAATTAGTATATATTCTTAAAAGCCTTTTTCAGGCATGCATGCTAACAATTTTTGAGGAAGCTGAAAATGTCATCAAATGCAAGTACAGTCCTGCTTTATTATTCCGCTAACATCCTGAATTAACAGTGCACTACACAAGCAACTGGTCACTCACCATGGTCCCTGTTTCTTCAGTTATCAGCTTAAGGACATCAATGACAGAAATATAGCCAAGACGTTTTGCAATGGCAAGGGCAGAAGTGCCATTCTGGGGGGAAACAAAATTTGTCATTTGATCCTATAAATAACCAATATTGATTATGTAGCTGCATTAAATACAGAGAAAGCATGGGAATAAGTCTCCATTTTCTACAAAACTGGGTCTGAATAAGTGATACTAACTGAATTAGCAAATGTGGCCCTGTGAGTTTGTGAATACTAAATTACAAAAATTAAATTTATCACAAGTTCAAACAACATAAAATAACTGAAAATATTGAATCTCTATAAGTTTCTATTGTTCTTTGCCATGTATATCTGATGTGAACAATGCAAACGTCACCATAAAGAATGCTAGAAGATTTGAAAATAAATTAAAAAGTGTTCTTACAGTAGTAATTTCATTTGGTTGTGCACCATGCTTCAGAAGCAAGGTTACAATATCAGTGTGGCCCTGTTGGGCAGCCTGATGAAGGGGCGTATATCCCGCCTAGAACATGACACAGAGTCATTACTGCTACTGAATACAAACATGAATATGTAGGAAATGATTCTTGAAATTAGACAAAATACTTCTTATTTCTGTTTACCCTTGTCTTGCTGTTGACATTTGCCTGCTGCTGCAAGAGGAACTTAACCATTTTAATGTTGCCATAATGACAAGCCACATGAAGTGGAGTGTAGCCCATCTGAAAGGACACAACATTTAACCCATTATTGAAAAATAGAGACAGAGCTGCACACAATGGACAGAATCCAGACAACATACACTGCACCATAATAGCAGCAAACGCTTTCGTGCTGCATCCCCTATAGATCCACAGAGCAGAGCTGGCCTGGTGTATTTCTGCACAGTAGCCAAATACTGGAACTAATCTTTTTTATGGATCTGTGCCAGAATGGATTTAAAACTGGCCCACATTAACAAAGAATATTGTTCGCCCAGAGCTGTTGCAGGTCCGAATGTTATTATTAATATCTGGCCCAAATATGGCACAGACCTAGTTCAGAGGTTCAAACTCAAAGAAATCAAATTATTCAAAATTATCGTTTGGTAAACAAATGTTTACTGCTGTCACTTTTTTTTTTCAAAATGTAATTGACCAACATACTTTACATTGGATTATTGAGGAGCATTTAGGAACAAGCCACGATCTATCACTGCTGTGTTTGTTAGATGAACAGTTATGTGCTGGATTGTAAGCTCATGAACTCACTGATGGTAAATTGTTCTTCAACCACCTCCCCATAGAGGCCAGATTTTTTGATGAATTCATTGGAAGCAAACAACATATTCTGAATGTTTTTAGACATGCAGGTAGGACCTCCGGATGGATATCTCACATCCAGTTAAAGGCAGAAGTAACAGTAAAAGTGAACGTAACAGTCTGAATCAACACATTGGCGATAATGTTGTATAAAAGGTTTAATTTACTAATATATAGTAATCTTTGTTGAACAATTTTTTCTAATACAATATGGCATATAATATTATAGATGCAGCCCAAAAGTGTTCTGGGTCTGCTGACAAAGTGTTCAGCTCCATTAAAAGATGCTTAGGTCAAACTTGGCACAAGTCTGCATTGTGAATGCGACTGCCCGGACTATTTCATGACTTTCATGTAGCCCAAACATTCTTGGTGGCAGGGAATGAATAATCTACACCAGACGTATTTCCATTCAGACTGCTTTAATTTGAGCTATGAACAATAAAGCTTCATACAAACTAAATATATGTATATCATATATACAAAATAAATGGTCCTTAACAATGCCAAAGTTAATGTCAATGGCATGACATCTTACCCGTGTGGCAGCATATACCGATGCCCCCTGTTTCACCAGGATGTCAGCAATGCCCACATGACCCTCTTGGGCAACAAGGTGAAGTGGTGTCAGGCCACTCTGAAGAAAGATAAAGCATATATTCCCACAGTTTTTAATTCTCACACACTGACAAAGACAATGCATGCACAATGCATGTACTGTATGTACACTATATGGCCAAAAGTTTGTGGACACCTCACTATAACACCCATTCCAGATTTACTCCCCTCTTTGCTGTTATAATAAGCTCCACTCTTCTGGGAAGGCTTTCCACTAGATTTTGGAGCATGGCTGTAGGGATTTGTGATCATTCAGCCACAAGAACATTAGTGAGATCAGGTAGTGATGTTGGGTAAGGAAGTCTGTGGTGCAGTCAGTGTTCCAGTTCATCCCAAAGGTGTTCAGTGGGGTTGAGGTAAGGGCTCTGTGCAGGACACTCGAGATCTTCCAATCCAACAAACATGGCAAACCACGCCATCATGGAGCTCATGTTGTGGCACAGGGGCATTGTCATACTGGAACATGTTTTGGGCCTCTGAGTTCCAGCTTTCAACTTTCTGGCAACAGTTTGAGGAAGAACCACATACGGATGTGATGGTCATGTGTCCACAAACTTTTGTCCATATATATATATATATATATATATATATATATATATATATATATATATATATATATATATAGTCAGGTCCGGAAGTATTTGGACAATGACAGTTTTTATGATTTTGCCTTTATACATTGTCCAAATACTTCCGGACCTTATTGTATATACTATATTAATGTACAGTTCTGTGCTAAGGTCATGCTGTAAAGCAAAGAGGCCTTTAAAAATGTAACGTTTCTACACAAAAAACTAATATAGAGAGCAGTAAACAGTATAAAACTAAACAAAGTAAATTTTTGGCATGACAGTGCATCAGTAATCTCATATACACTTTGTGCATTTTTCCAATGAATTTGGCTATTAAGTTTTACTGAGCATCTTGGAGAATCTGTCACAGTTTCAAGTATGGAAAAGATATGAAATGTTAAGGTTAGGGGTGAGGTTAGGGTTTGTACTTCTTTTTATGACTTAAATCTTACGAAAACCAACAAACTTCAACCAATCATTCTCAATTGCTCAAAATCACACACATTTCTCATGAAAACAGGTTGGCATGGTACTTGAGTAACATTTAGTTGGTTCATTATAAGAACTATATTTCAGTCAAAAAATGAAAGGAGGAAAGTGTATTTGCCTTGTTGCCCAGGTTGACATTGGCCTGCTTGGAAATGAGCAGTGACACCATGTCTGCTTGACCCTCCTGGGAAGCCAAGTGCAGTGGTGTGATTCCCTGTAAGGATTCAGAATTGGCGGAAGCTCCATGCTGCAGCAGACTACTGGCCACCTCCAACTGGTTCTGCTTGGAGGCAATGTGGAGAGGAGTGTAGCCATTCTAGGGTAAAGAGAACAATCTCTAGTTATTTCAGTGTAAGTATGTCACTGTAGCTTAATCAACAACAGGTTTATCTTAATGTGCTCATTCTAATATTTGATTATTCCTGTAGTAACGTAGGGACTCATATGGCAGATGCTCCAAATAATAAAACATAAAACATATTAAAAAACTAGGATGTTATTTAACAAGGATACAGTGAAGTACAAATGTCTGAGACCACTAGTGAAAATGCTTCTATTTTGCATTCTTTTTTAAAAGTTATCATCAGTAACCTGAGATTTATTAACATGAATTTCTGAATTTCCACTTTTGCTATAATGGCAGGTCATTTGAGCTGGCATGAACTCCACTGATGATTCATGTTATATCAAATCCATTGGAGTGTCATCTGAACGCATGCTTTAATGGAAGAGACAAGACTTAAGGAAAACTTTTTTTTGTGCAATGCAGTTACCATGGTCAATATCACAAATTGACTTTTTTTTGAATTGACATCTAAATAGGAGCCTAGAAATAGTGCAGAATCTTGAATATTAAATATTGAAGATATTGAGAACTTTGTTTGTTTTAAATATTTAAAAATTCTAAAACTTTCCATTTATTTCCAATTTTAAATGAAAATGAATGTGGTTTCAGACTTTTGGACCTCACTGTATATAAAGATATTGATACGGTGAAACTGCCTGTAAGGAGATGGAAGGAGTCTCCAGTGTCACTGTCAGTGTCAGTAAGTAAAGTCTTGAGAACAGTGGATTCTTTTTTCTTAATTCCATAAGGAAGAATTGATGCTGGTGAAGATATAACTGATTATAGCTGTTATAATAACAGGAATGAACGTTTTTCACAGGCATTCTACAACAAATAAATAATAATAATATTATTATTATTGCAATAATAATAATAATTAATAATTTAAATATTTTATAAATATAATAATAATCTTTATTTATATTGCACTTTTTAAAACAAAGTTTACAAAGTGTTTTATAGACATTGAAGAATTAGTAAAATTAAGAGAGGAAAAGAAAGCACAGTAGAAATATATGAAAACAATAATCAGGTAAATAAAAATAAAAATAAAAATAAATTAATTAAACAAATAAAAATAAAAAATAAATATGAATAAATTCAGAGAATAAATATTGAGAGTAAACTGATGAAAAAGTATGATTATTATACATCATTTTATATACTACGAGCCTCTAACATAGTGTAATAGAATAGTTCGATGACTCAGTTCAGTCAGACTGCATTCTAGAGTCTAGACTTTACTGATGTCATTGTAAAAATCTGCTCACTCTCGCTGCACTGTGTGGAGATCCGCCCTTGCTAACCAGTAAGTTTACCACGTCCAGGTTGTTGTGATGGACAGCTACATGCAGTGGCGTGAGCCCATTCTAGAGGAGGAAATGAATAAAGCAAACAGATGGATTTTATATGAGAGCACAGGAAAAGACAATGCAGCTTTTACATATGTGTTTATATAAAATCTCTTCATTAATAATGTAACTCAGCTACTAATGGAACTCCATACAGACTAATGATTGAGCGTGAGACAGCCCATAAATGTGAGTCATACTGATTGAGTCATACTGAAATGTGGATGGATGCTGAATTAACCCTGGCTAATACAGAAGTCAGAGAATACAAATAGCCCAAAAAGCACAAAACAGCTCAAAAATTATTTTTTAAAAATTCTATTAAACTTGTTCTTCCATGGCCTTCTAGACAGAAGTAAAACGCTGCACACTAGCTACAGATGACAAAAGCTGAGACAATCTGTTTGTTTGGATTGTTGTTCCTCTGCTAAAGCTAGTACAATCTGGTGTACAAGATGGAAATCTGAGACTAAACTGTCAAAATGTCCAAACACCCACGTGATAGTGATGTTTCCATTAGAAGAGATCCTGCATTACATTTTTTTGTCCTTTCTAATGCACCTATTTCACCTATTTTACACCTATTTCAGCAACTTATATTGTACTCTTTTTGCACTATTGTCACTGGATTCAGTTTCAAATAGAACTGTGTACTGGTTGGCGCTGAACTGTGCCCATTGTATGTATATATGATTCATTGTACTGTCTAATGCTGTTTGCACTTGTGCACTTTATGCATAAATTTATGTAGCCTCTTGTAGTTTTGTGTTGTTGTGTGTAGCACCTTGGTCCTGGAGAAACGTTGTTTCGTTTCACTATATACTAACTGGCTGTATATGGTTGAAATGACAATAAACTCGACTTGACTTGACTTGACTAATGCACACTAGAAATGCAGACCTTAAAAAGTGAAGTGACGTGTAGCCAAGTGTGGTGACCCATACTCGGAATTTGTGCTCTGCATTTAACCCATCCAAGTGCACNGTCATTCACTCCCCCCACCTACAATCCCTGCCGGACCCAAGACTCAAACCCACGACCTTCAGGTTCACCTTCGGGTTGCAAGTCTAAATCTCTAACCATTAGGCCACGACTAAGTGTTGTAGATTTGTATTAGAACATTTAAGCAATTAACTAAAATTAATAATGAGATTCAGTATGAATAATAATATGGATAAGTTCCTTTAGTTCCCCATACTCCTGAAAATACACACACCTTGCCT
>JAKKZN010000024.1:3819689-3829879 GCA_033441825.1 Pangasius elongatus
ATGAGATTCAGTATGAATAATAATATGGATAAGTTCCTTTAGTTCCCCATACTCCTGAAAATACACACACCTTGCCTGCAGCATTTGGGTTTGCCCCTCTCTCCAGAAGCAACTCTGCCACATCGACTTTTCCATATTTTGCTGCCATATGGAGAGGAGTAAAGCCTTTCTACAAAGATATCATAAGATACAAAGATACAAAGATAAAAAAAGATATCTAAATTTATGAAAAAAATATATGCTTTATTTATGGCTTTCAAGCTAGTTGTGCCAGATGTTATCACATAAAGTTAACTGGCAATTGATCAGATCAAGTTTATGTTATTCTCAACAGACAACAAAGGGCAAAAAGGAGCTGAAGCTTACTTTCGTCATCTTGGTCTGCTGGGCATTCATGTCAAGGAGGATCCGGGCAGTCTGTGTGTGCCCCTCCCTGGCGGCGATGTGCAGTGGAGTGTGTCCAGCCATGGTGGTAGAATTTGGATTGGCCTTGTGCTCCAGCAGGAGCTTCACTAGTTCTTTGTGGCCCATGCGGGCAGCGCAGTGCAATGGGGTCTGGTCATCCTAAAAGAAGCATGGAGTCTTAAATCATTTGGAAGTCATATAATAAATATATGAATGCAGGTCATGTTCTCCAGCATTAGGAGTAGCGATGCTACTAACATTATTACATGAGCAGGAGCTCGGCTACAAAATAATGTAGGGTTTCCATTAACAAGCGTCTTTTTCACCAAGTAGTGTGTAGCATTTTGTCGCTCTCCACTGCTACTCTTATGCACCTTCTATATTTGCACACCTTGTCATTTGCACTGAGCTGGTCTCTATTTTCTCTACCTCATACCTTGCATATATAAATATATAAATAAATAAATATACATATACATACACACACACACACACACACACACATACACACACACATATATATATATATATATATATAATTAGCTATGGCTTTTTGTAGCTTGTGTAGCTAGGTACTTTCTAAAGAGAAGTTTGGCTATAGCTTAGCTATTTTAAATCATGAGTAGCCTGTAGTTCGCAAACTGCAATTGCAAAGTAGATTCCCCAACACTGATGTTCTCCCTCACCTAGTTCATCACTGATCTTAAATACTTGTGCATGCACTGCTAGTATGTGAGGAGACATGAGTAATATTTTTCAGGTATCATCATACAGTAAAGACTCAGTTGGTGAATTATGGCACCATGTAAATATATAACTGCAAGCCAACATTTTTTCTGTTTATGGGATAGAAAACAAAGTGCTCTGTATTTATAACTCCTGTGTATAACTGCACATTTGCAATTTACAATTATTAATAAATTTTATAACAAATTAATAATTTTATAACAACGTATGGTTTTGCTAAGTTATGTTGCTAAGTTCTAACAAAATAAAACTCTTAGGAAGCATTACTGTGTGGGAGGAGGATCTCTGTACCTTGGCTTTGGCATCCACTGGAGCTGCATTTTGCAGCAGAAACTCTGCAACTTCACAGTGACCTGCTCGGGATGCCATGTGCAGGGGCGTTTCCACTTTCTATGAAAAATAAACACAATTAATCTGCTTCAAAGATAAAGAAATGATTCAGGACGGATCATTTCCAACTGAACAATGTGTGTATGACTTCAGGGTTTATTGCCAGGTTATGTGTGACCAAATCGACAGCTGTTGCAGGAGAACAAGATCTCATTAAATGCAGGAGCTTGCAATAGTCCATGTCTGGATTGTTGTTATTTGGATTTTCTACTGGCAGCTGGATAATCAAAATGCAACACATTAATTTTCCAGGAAATATTTGTTAAATATAACCCTTTTACGGTTTTATTTGTACTCTTGTTCATGCAATGAGATTTTGTGACTCACCACATTTGAGGCATTTGGAGAGGCTCCTTTTTGCAGCAGGATCTTCACTATGTTCAGATGACCCATGAAGGAGGCCACATGAAGTGGGGTTAGCCCCGACTGTTTCATAAACACACACACACACACACACACACACACACACACACACACACACACACACACACACACACACACACACACANATATTTTGTTCACACACACACACACACACACACACACACACACACACACACACACACACACACACACACACACACACTCACACTTAAAGGCTGATAGGAAGCCGCATTCATGATTTCAAGTGTTTGAAGTCTATCCTGCCCTACTGGGTACCATGTTTCCTAAACAGAAGAAGTTATGACCCTTTCATTCAAACCAAAAACACGAGACTTACAGTTCTGTCGTCTGTCCTTTTCTGCACTAATTTGTACTTTGATTGGACAATTAAAGATTTGCTAATCATATCCTCAGTTCAGCAGTTCAGAGTTATGTGAGATACTGATGGCCAACATTAACTGACTACTTTGAACAGATGTAAGAATGTAATTGCCAGAAAAATATTGTCAGAAGATATTTTGATTATTTTGATTTTGATTTAAAACTTAATGCCTGACCACCCAACCATAGATAATTATATTGAGTGCTTTGAACGGAAACATGTTTATCAAAATTTATTTTAATCACATATCCATTACATGTTGAGATCTCCATGTAACTACACAGTCACTGAACAACACTTTCCACATTATGAAAGAAAATGGGTTCCCTGACCTCCTAAAACCTAAATTGTGTGTACCTGTACTCTAAACAATTTGTTCCTTTGTTACTGAGGAAAAGCTTTTCCCATTTCTTACCTCTGTCACAGCTTCCAAGGATGCTGAGTGTTTTAGGAGTAGGTCCATTACTCGAATGTGATTCTTCTTACAGACTATGTGGAGAGGTGTGAAGCCATTCTACATATACCATGAAAGCATGATTAAGTATGAAAGGTAAACCATGTACACTGTGGCTCAACAAACTCTATTTAAATTAATACACACACATGCATAAATATATATATATATATTTGCAGTATTATAAGTTAGTGTACTGTATAGGAGCTGACCAGTGCACGGGTGTTTGGCTTGGCTCCTTTGTCCAGCAGCACTTTGGCCATGCGGTGGTGCCCACAGTGTGCTGCCACATGTAGGGGTGTCAGGTGGTCTAGTGTGATATCATCAATCTCAGCATTATACTGCAAGAGCTGTTTTACACAGTCCATGTGGTCCCCCTGAGCTGCCATGTGGATTGGGGAGAGACCATTCTGCAGGGTAAAGAACAATAAATAACATGCATGAAGGTGGGCTTTGTTATTAAATTCTCTGTTTGGTTAAACCATCAGAGCTCTACTAATTGCATTTAAGCTTGTATATATTTTGTTAAAAGTCTTACAATATGCACTCACTGCTTACATAACAAATTTCCTTAAGTCATGCATGGTTTACCCCATCATCATGTGAATGAAATGATGATTAAATATAAAAATCTGGGTATATTATGTGTGATTGTTAAAACTGTAACAATATCTGTAAGTGTACTTTGGTCTTGGCTTGTATGGGGGATCCTTGGTCCAGCAGGATCTCAATTATCCTAACATGACCATTTCTGGCAGCACAGTGTAGCGGAGTTAGCTCATCCTGTATCCGAAAAAAAAAAAAAAAAAAAAAAAAAGAAGAAGAAGAAGAAGAAATTGTTTTCAATTTTTAATGAGTTGCTCCTTTATTACATCTTTCTCTTTGTGTTGTATATTTGTATATCTCTCTTGTCTATGTCATTTTTAGCTTGATAGCATTCTTAGACCACGACCTATTAAGACTAAGACTAGGGCTTCTGCAAGTCACTCTGCATAGTACTGTCAAATACTGTAAATGTAAATGTAAAATGTAAATGCAATACATCAAAGGCATCTGCAATGTTTTGCATTGTTTAACTGTTTATCATTACTTTAGTCTTGGCATCAATTGTTGCTCCACGGTCCAGTAGAAGCCTGACCATGACCACGTTCCCCCTCCTGGATGCAATGTGCAGAGGTGTAATACCATTCTGTAAGAAAGACAGTTTAGGTAGGAGCATACTGTAAACTGCAATGCAGCAGCAAAATGAGAGCTTTAGGGATTCAAGAAATCAATGTTTGCATTCAAGAAATATACCTTGGGTGTGAAGTTCACATTGGCGCCTCTGTTTATCAGCAGCTGGGCAATATTCACATTCTCATAGTGTGCTGCAATATGGAGGGGCGTGAAGCCTGTCTGCAAGGAGTCATGGGAAATGAAACCATATAAAACAAATATAGTACAATATCTTATTATGCAGACAGGAAAATTTTGACCCGAGAGCAGCCGTTGCCACATGTCTTTGAAATTATGGCTTAGTCATGGAGATTTACCTTTGTTTTGATTCAGGAAAAACAAGCAGCAAACTGACACTCACACACACACACACACACACACACACACACACACACACACACACACACACACACACACACACACACACACAGACAAACCTTGCTTAGTACATCAGGATTGGGGTCATTCTGCAAAAGCACAGCGGCAGTGCGGGTGTCATCGTTGCGCGCTGCTATGTGCAGCGCAGGGAGGCGAACCTTTCCCTTGGTGCCATGATTGATAAGCAGGGCCACTACATTCTCATGACCCTGCTGAAGAGCCACAGCTAATGGAGTAAAGCCGTCCTAATGGTAAGACAAAAAAGGAAGGTAACATCACTGTTTTTCATGTGGTGAGTTTTCTGTTTTCACAAACATACATTAATTCCTCTTCAGTAAGAGCTTTATACTAGTTAGGGTTGTGGTGGATCTGGAGCCTATCCTGGGAACACGGGGCATGAGGCAGAAATACACCCTGGACAGGATGTCAGTCCATCTCAGGGCTCCATACACACTCACACTCTCGTTCTCTCTTACAGGTTATTTAGAATCACCAATCCACCTACAGGCATTTTTTTGGAAGGTGGGAGCAAAGCAGAGATCCCAGAGGAAACCCACACAGTCATATTGAGAACAACCAAAACTCCAAACATCAGTAAACTGAACTCATGATCAAACTGAGAACCCTGAAGCTATAAGACTACCCTGTAAGACTCCCCACTGTGTCCCCGTGCTGCCATCCATAAACATACATCTTACACCAACGAATATAAATATACCTCAGTTGGAATGCTTTGATTGGCTCCATTGTCCAAGAGGAACTTCACGACCTCTAGATGATTCTCTTGTGCTGCCATGTAGAGTGGAGTGAAGCCCTTCTGTTATAGACAAGTGCAGCCACAAATAACAGAAATGTAAAAATTAGGGAAAACATTAAGCAATTTTTTTGGTGTGTTTTTGTTTGGTGTTCTTGCCTATTAATGCTAATTAATAATCTGTACATTATTTGATGATAATATGGTACTGGGTTTATTATACATCATCTGATTCATCTGCATTAAAAGAAATTGCCTTTTACTAGATTTCCTGCTTTTTTTTAAAATCTAACCTGGGACTGGGCATTGACGTTAGCTCCATAGTTAACCAGCTCTGTGACCACTTGCTCTTGTCCAGCCAATGCAGCAATGTGGAGGGCAGTGTTACCTTTCTGCACAGGAATAGAAAAAAATGTGTTCTAAAAATGACACCAAGGCATATGGCAAGGAGTTTGAAAGTTCATATGTTAAGGTTCTAGTGCTAGAATTTAGAGCTGTATGCTATAGAGAAGAAGTAGTTTCTGTAGTTAAAGATTAGCAGAAGTCTCTTTACCTTTGTTGTGGTCTCCAGTACAATTCCGTTGTGCAGTAGTTCCAGCACCATTTTAACATGGCCTTCTTTTGAGGCCAAATGTAACCCATTGAGTCCATTCTGTAGAGGCAAGAAAGAACAGAGTAGACCTCACAGTGGAGGCTCCATTATGTGGTATCACAAACCCCAAAGAACCAGATCCACCAGATCTTGATGCCCTTGCTATTGTGGGGACAATTTGGTGTGGCAAATGATACTTCACTTCCAAAAAAACATCCTATTTCTCCACTGTATATAAGGACATATGAGATACTAATAAATGCCCAAGATGCTGAGAGTGATGGTGATGAAGGGTGGGATGGCAGGTTGGTGGTCTCTCTGCTGGGAAGAATACAAGCCGTGTGGGATAGGTCTAACCTCACACAGCCTTCCTTCATCGACACCGGACATGTGAGGTTGGACCTTTCTCACATCGCTAATATTATCCCCCTCTGAGTCCAGAGACCACTCACCCCATCAGAAAGAAAAAAATGAAGAGACATTGAAATAAGCAAGATCAACAGAGACTGCATGGAGACATACAGAGACAAATCAGCAAAGAATCAAACAGAGGATGCTGCAGCGACTGTATCAGTTATCTATGATAGATGCTGACAATGTTTATGTTGGTCATGTTTCCCACAAACACAGACTAAAGATCGACCCAGAGCAGCAACACGGCTATGCACCATGCACTTTTTCATGTTAATAAAGCAGCTGTAGTAAATGCATGCCACCAGAAGGGGTCTCTTGATGCCAACAGGTATTCCTGTAAGCCCAAAAGATTTTTTTTTATCATCAATTAAATGTCTTCATTGTCTCTCCCATTCTACAGAAATCAGTAATCTATGCTTTTTTATTATTATTATTTTTCTGTATTGCATGTCTTCTAAAGTTGTAATATTCCAAATGTCAATGTCATTGCTACACTTGGTCTTACACCTGATATTTCATTTTATTATAACAGTGTAATAATTAATACAGTAAATAAATACAGAAAGACATTTCACAGTACTGTATACTTGCATAAAAGTGCACATCTATGTCAACTGTTGTTACAAGGCCTTGGAATATGTTTATCCTTTGATTCACATGTCTCTGGCATGTCATGCATATTTCACATCATTGCTGGAGCTGTGCTGTGCATGTGCTGCTGCACGTTGCATGCTGCATCCTAATGAAGTCTACTGTACGTTACTGTGCACAACATTATGTATACACTGTGAAGCATGCAGGTTTCACTTAAGCTCTGCAAGCTTCATATATAATGAGCCTAAAACCAACTGATAATGTGACTAACAATTAAGAAGCACTATAGTGATGCCACTTGGCATGACACTACGCTAATAGACAACATTAACTCACAGTTTTGTTGTTTGCATTAGCATTTGTTTGAATTAGCACTTTAAACACATCCAGTTCATTTCTAGAATGCTGGAACACTTAATGCTTTTGCTGTTTATGCTCGTGTAGCTTGCTCAGGAAGTGAATGTTTTTGTGTAGCACTACATTTGAGTGAGTGGACCATGCTGTGAAACCCACTCACGAGAATGTACTTACTAAGTGTTTGATTAATGAGCTCAGAGATTAATATAGCTCAGAGGTGCTCTATGTTTTCATCCTCACAAACACTGTTTCTAAACCCTCCAGATTTGTGCTGGCCCACCACAGAGATTTGTAAGTCATGGTAAGGCAGGAGGTGGAAGTGAAAAAAGGAACCACGGGACACATATACGCACATATACACACAAACACACTCACATATGTATGGGAATATATCTATGCTCAAACACCACATATGAGCTCTTTCATTAAGCATAATATTGCTATCTCTCTCTACCACAAACACACTCACACTCATTCTGGCACTTGTTTGTGATGGTGTGTATCTGCGTATTAATGATAAGACTCACTCTTCACAGGCTCACACCCTGTTTTTTCCATCTTATCACACACACACGTGTCAGGAGGCTCTCTATGGCGTATAGATGGGGAAACTCCCTATTCACCAGCTAAATACTTTTACAAGAGCTGTCACTCCACTAATATCACAGCACAGCTCATTACCTAAATGAATGATTTCATTGTTCAGTGTGATCAAAACTGTACTTATGGCAAGATCTAACTATTATTACTCAAATGCAACCTCAAGCACTGTCACTGAAAACAAATTGCTGGTAGGAATCTTCTTAGGAGTTCAAAAACACTTGAGACAGATAGTTAAGAGAGGTTATTATAAATTAACATAAAATGGAGACTGGAAATTGAGTAGCTTTATGCCTCAGCAATAACAGTTACAACCATTCACATTTCCATGAATAAGCATTGATCCCCCCCCGCTGCACTGCTTTTTTTCCCCCACTGCACTGTTCCTTTAATCCTCTGACTGGATTTCAGTATTCCAGCTCAGCATTCTCTCACTGATGCAACATACTGAAATATTTAGCAGCAAATATGGAGAGAATGGAGTTCTGTGATGAGTTGTTGAATATTATAACCTGAGACAAGCATGGAAGATCAAGGTCATATAGAGAACATTTCATGCATAACAGACTGGATTGTGAGCTTCAGGGAAATCATTAGTGTTAAACAACAGCCATGAACCAGCAAATTTTGCTTAATGCTTTGACGGAAACCGATATGGCACACTGATACAGATGTGGAGGCGACTCTCACCTGATTGGCTGTGTTGATATCGATGCCATTCTTGATGTGGTCAAGAGCCTTTTCCAGGTTACCTGAGCGGGCAGCACGTAGGAAACTGGTAGCAGCATCAGTCTGAGGCAGATATATAGACATACAGAGAGGTGGGGATAATGAGAGTGAAATTATTTGTGTAACTAATCTGCTAATTAATGGATCACATAGTGTCACGTTTCCTCTGAGATCCCAGAGACGAAAGGACTTACACGCGGACCATTTTAGATATTCGATGTTATGACATTTAAGACGTGGTGACTCAATACTTGACAACTAAAAGTCACAGAAACCACACAACACTATAAAACAATGACTAAAATTAGAAAACAGCACTGTTAAGGTATCATCTCCATTTCTAACATTAAGACACAGTGCACAGGGTTAAACATGAGAATGATCCACAAACACAACACAAGGTGCTTTCAGAATGACTCGAGATGCTTTTCTGAAAGACCTTGGTAAAGACACCACACAAAGAATCACATGAATTAAAGATTTAAACAGTCAGTCAACAAACCATACCTCACTTCAAAGGTCAGGGTGCTACTTACAATTATCCAGTGCTTGCCCCTGGTAGCAACAGAGTTAAATCGGTTTGTTTATTTCATTCAGTGTTTAGCTCAATTTGCATTTGGAGATGGTATAATACATTACAGTCATTTACTTCAGTTTTGCAAGTGAATGGTGTAGGCTTTAAATAAACCATCTTTCAAGAATCATTCATTTTCACAGAATAAAAAATTGATATGCAGCATTTCATTCTGTAAACAAACAAACAAAGTAACAAAGTAACAAACAAACAAACAAACAAACAAATGAGCAGTCTAAAAAATGCATGTGATGCAGGCTGGGTTAGGAATTTTTTACTGTAAAAGGCCTTGTCCTGAAAGGAAACCTCCTTGAAATCAGGCTGCATTCAAAATATTCAATCAAAAGGCACACAAACATAGAATATGCACTTGTTCATTCTTACACCATTATATCAGAGGACTGAGCAGTTTTCTTCACACATAAATCAAAATCTTTCTGTAGGGCCATGTCAAACACAACTACACATACAAAATGACAAAATTACCCATGAGCCACCAGAGTGCTCGGGAGGAGAGAGGTAGCTAGAAGCCAGAGGTGTGTGTGTGTGTGTGTGTGTGTGTGTGTGTGTGGAGAGAGGGGGACTGAGAGGAGCTATTTCCAGAAGTCTGAGGCAGCAAATCTTGTGGAGAGGTTCCCTCAGACAGTGTAAGCACTGCTGGAGTGTCTGGGAAGTGAAGATTTACCATACACCCCCAGAGCAGGAAGACTCGGGGTACAGATCAAGAGTGTTGCTTCACCACTCATTCATGAATTTTGAAAAAACAGACATTGAGTTCTGGTCAGTTATTTCCACATGCTCAGCACTGCCCTTCATCTATGAAAAACTCTATATTCTGTGTCTATATTCTGCAAATAGCACTCACATTAAACACCCATATAAAGGTTCAGCGTTTGAGGTGCTTGAGAAATTATCTAAAAGAAATTTGAGCAGCAGCAGTTTTGAAGAGGTTTGAAGAGGTATTACTTTTTGGTGATTACGGATGTGTAGATGTGTCTGCCATGGTGATTCTGAAGTGTTTAGATAAAGCTGATGGCCACACACCCACAAAAACACACACTCAAACACATGCATGGCTACACAGCAAGAGCTGGCATGGTAACGCCTTAGTGACCTGCTAGGGCCCCATTTGTTACAATAGCCCCCTCTCTCTCTCTCTCTCTCTCTCTCTCTCTCTCTCTCTCTCACACACACACACACACACACACACACACACACACA
>JAKKZN010000024.1:3850151-3864670 GCA_033441825.1 Pangasius elongatus
AAATGTCAGTGTACATCCCAATGCCACAATCCCTACCACACAGAAAACAAATGGACTAACTAGGAGCTGGCTGTATTTTTACATAGTCACTTTTGTGACTACTTCTTGTGTAAGTGTTTGGGTCTACCACGAAGCCTCGGCAGCATTGTGTGGGAACAGGAACAAGGTCCAGCTCCCTTTCAACAGTCTGTCAGAGGAGTTCGTGGTTNCAGACTGGACTACTGCAACTCTCTTCTCATCGGGATCCCTAGCAAGAGCATCCAGAAACTCCAGCACGTACAGAATAGTGCTGCTAGGATCCTGATGAGGGTGCGTAAATACGAACACATCACAACAAATCTTCAATCATTACACTGGTTTCCCATTTCTGCCTGGATTGAATACAAAGTCTCCCTCCTCACACATCAGTGTATCCATGGCAATGCCCCCGCTTACCTTAAAGAACTCCTCACCCCACAGATTTCAGCATGTCCCCTCCACTCCACAAACACTCATCGTCTTCTCCCCCTAGGACTAAGACCCACCATTGGGGATCAAGCCTTTTGCGCCGCTGCTCCTCACCTGTGGAATGCCCTCCCTGAACATCTGAGGGCTCCACAAATGACTGATGGTTTTAAAAGAGATCTAAAAATTTACCTTTTTAAAAAGTGTTTTAATGTTTGGAGTTTAAATTTCTGAGCTAATCTCAGTTGGCA
Organism: Pangasius elongatus; assembly: GCA_033441825.1. Classification (NCBI taxonomy): domain Eukaryota; kingdom Metazoa; phylum Chordata; class Actinopteri; order Siluriformes; family Pangasiidae; genus Pangasius; species Pangasius elongatus. The sequence continues at coordinate 3,850,847 of JAKKZN010000024.1, forward strand.
GATGGTTTTATGGTCAATGATTATGACTCTTTTCTGTAGCACTTTGAGATTTTCTTTAAAATGTAAAGTGCTTTATAAATAAATGTATTATTATTATTATTATTATTATTATTATTATTATTATTATTATTAAGAGAGGTGCTTCTTCCTGGCCCATCCATTCTCTTCAGCTGGGGTTTGGCTAACCTATATGGAGCATATATTGAGCTGTTGCCTGAAGGCCCTGGCAGAGGAGTGCTATTGTTGGCACCATGAACAGGTGCTAAGGGTAATAGTAAATGCTATCTTCAAAGATCTCTTGCAGCAAACCATGCAAACTCCTTGCTATGGCACAGGACTGGCAACTGAAGGTTGACCTAGGGTGATAGCTGGAGCTCACAGTTCCTGTGAAGATTGAATAGAAGAGGTCTATGAATGGAGAAGGGCAAAGAATGAATGCCTGGTAGGTGAATGCCAGAGCCAAGGATGGAGTGCTTGATGTGAGCCCATCAAAGTTGCCTGCTGGCCAGTGTCTCTACAGGGCCCTCAAGCTCCCTGGCATCACAGTGCTGCACATTAGGAAAGCTATCAAATACACCAGAGAGGCTGCAGAAAAGGTGTCAAAATGGCTGTGGATTAAGTGGGGTGTTCTGTGGAATACATAATTTACTCAGACACAAACCCTGTGAGCTGGCCACAATAACTCCACTGTATTTTAGATGGGGTGAGATGTCTGCTGGTGTCATGTGCTAAAGCATATAAGCACAGTTCTGGTTATGTTAGTTGTTTGTGAGGTGTGAGAAATCCATTCAGAACCAGTGACACTGAACATGCATTAATGGTGCCTTAGTCACTGGGGAGGCCTGTATGGCTCTGGTTGTGTTAGGCAGACATGTCTGAGTGCCACTAGGTATATAGTGAGGAATCCATAATAAACCAGTGGCACTGAGCATTCATTAACAGTGCCAGTGGGGCTTGCTACAGCTTTAGACACTGGGGAGGCCTTTATGACTCTGGAGTTGTTAGGAGGACATGTTTGTGAGGTGTTAAGTGTAACAAGGAATCTGTAAAGAACCAGTGGCTTTGAGCATGTATTAACAGTGCCAGTGGGGTTCGCTGCAGCCTTAGTCAGTTGGGAGACCTGTATGGTTCTGGTTGCATTAGACATGTTTGCAATGCTGAAGGACAAGCAGGTTAATTTGTGGAAAATATAAGAAAGAGCCGAAATGCTCAATGACCACAGGTTACATCACTGATGATGTGTCCAAGTTGCATCATAAGGTGTATGATAAAACCAACTAGAGAGCAAACCAGTTTATTATTTTATAAACCTATTATGTATAGGTTTAAAGGTTGCTTCACTGGGACTTCATTTTTAGGTAGTCATTGTTAATGGAACAATGAATTTCATCATCAACACTGTGGAATCCTTTTCTTCCCTGATTACTGCATTAAGATGTCAAAGTGAAGGAGATGTCATGAGTAAGATGTAAACTGGAAGCTGCTGCATTTTTGTGTGATTATCTGACGTTCATGGAAATGATAAAGCTAATATTTCCATGATGTCCAAATGTTAAAGTAAAAGCACATCTACTTTTATCACTGGAGGAAGCAGAAGACTTATTCAATTTGGTTGTAACAGAGAGAAGGAGGAAGGTATAAAAAGGGCAGAGAGCACCACTCCCAGCTGACCAGCCAAAAATTATATTTGATTAACTCACTACAACTCGCATGACTGTGAATTTTGCCAGCAGGACAGCTTTGCACTGTACATTATTTTGTGGTTTTCCTACTGTTTCCACATATTGGAGTTTTCCTGATTCGGAAAACACTGTCATCTATGCAAACTATTTAATCCTCCACGTAAAAAACATTCTACTGACTAATGCTACCACCTTTCCACTTCTATGTGCCCCATATATTTCCAGTGGTGTCCAAATTCCACTCTGGACACAGTGAAGAAGCCAACAAGGACAAAAAGTTAACATATTTTTTTACATTTGAAGTTATGGGTAAAGTGGGCTGATGTGAAAGCTTAATTGAAGGCAAAAAGGATTTTACAGAACTCAACCAATTATGTATGAAATCTGTTTTTTTTTCTGCAATAACCACTGAATCACAAAAAAACTGACAAAGAGTACAGAATATCATACTCTAGTCATAGCCTCATATCATTTACAAAGACTGTAAACTTTGAGAGATGGGCTACTACTAATCAGTCCTTGATTGGTAGTAGCCCACTGTTTTCACCATTTAGTTCTGTTAAAAACAAAAAAACAAACAAACAAAAAAAAAAAACAATTCCACTTGCCCACGACTGACAATGCAAATAACACTATGATTGGAAATGTGAAACCAGTTTAGGCTACAAGTCATGGCACCATCTACATAATCATCCATAGTACTCACAGGCTCTTAAAAAGTAATCCCCGAACATAACCTGTTATGTCTATGGCACCCATCAACCAGGAAATGTTTTTATTATTCCCCATGACACAGATTATAATTGAGATTACATGCTCATCTCACCTCATTGTGCTCCATTCTCCTAAGATGGAGGCGGATATGATTATGAATACCAGACGCCCCTGTCAGAATACCCACTTCTATGTAAATACCTTGCCAAAGTAGGTAAACATACTCAGAAGTGACTGAGGTAACTGAGGTAATATCTGACTACACCATATTTTTATCATACAACTTAAAGAGCAGCTTCATTGTTTCTTGATTTTATGTAATAATATGAGAATATCATAATGCTTCATTGTAGGTAAGTGCATTGCATTCTTCAAAGTAGAACACCTTTAAGAATAAATGCTACAGGGCAGATGCAGTGGATGTGTTGTGCCACAGGAGTCCTGTGCTCAGGAATTTGCAAAACTAATGTGGAAGTTGATCTGTTTGCTAATAGACAGCAATTCACCATCCAGTGTGGTCCAGAGACAAAGGCTTTGTGTCAGAATGTGTTTGCAACTGGCCAAACCTTCAGTTGTATAATTTGTGCTATGTGACACTATACTGCATCTCACATAGAGACTTTTTGTGACTTAAGTGGGGAATATTCACCATACTTAGTGAACATGGTGAAAACAAACTTCATTACATAGATGCTGAAGTTGTTCTTCAGTCCAGCTGAAAATTCAATTTGTTCACCAGTTCATGGCCCAAGGTTGCCAGATTTTTCTAGTCACCACGGCATGTTAATAAACCTGTTAACCTATCAGTTCTTGCAGATGACCCTGTGTCCATGCCAGCCCTGTGTGCAGTGAGAGCTCTCTGTGGAAGTGACTGCCAATTGGTAGGTCATTGTCCAGCTGTTTGTATGCTTTGTGGAGCATAATTTGAGGGTCTGCAGACAGGTTAGCTCACTGGGCAACAGAAATTATTGTGCAAGCATACTTAGAGTTCAAGAAGTGCCTAAATTCATTAACACATTTGTGAAGCGGTGACATGGAGTTCATAACTGGATCGTCATTCTCACCGTCTGTGGAGAAAAGTATGAGAATGTTGAGTGATTCTTATCCTCAGTATAGAACAGCATGTTTCATTCTCATTAACATGTGTAATAAGCTGTCAGTACTATTTATGAGTGCTATTTATGATTGTGTTGGAAGGTGTGCTACCACCCCTCAACACTTTGATATATGGCATCCACTTTTAAGGAAACTGTCTTGGCAGTCCAGAATGAAAGTAAGTAGAATGGAAGGTTACATGTGTAGCTATGTTTGTACAACTGAGTGGAAGACTGCCAGGCTACATGGGAATGACATTGCTATTGTTACTCAGCTTGGAAAGGAGGTAAAGTAGAATACTCTGCTACTACCAAGCGAAACCTTTCTGGTGATCCTACGCTCAGTCGTCAAACGTTTCATCTGTATCATTCTGATCTCATATTCAGTGTGATTACTTGTTTGTTTGTTTGTTTTTCTAAGTTTACCTATGGCTACATTGATGTTAAGTTACTCTTCTGTTGGAACACCAGAAGAATGATGTATAAATACAGTACAGTTACTCATGACAGTCTGAAATCTACATTCTGGCATTATTACTTTGTCTTATTGCAAAGATATGGTTCAGCAGTTTTACAAATATCTGCCAAAACATTATTTATGTAGGCCTACCATAAAAGATAAAAGTAACCAAGTGTTTACACAGATTTAGTTGTAATCCAAATACGGCAGACAAAAAGACTGGCACTGGTGTTTGGAAGATAGACTGCATGCAAAATGATGGAGGAGGGGATAAGAAGGGATAAGAGGAAGTTCCTTAGTTGGTTGTTATGGTTTATCAATGACAGACAGGGAACCCTCATATCCATCATGACTCCCTTAATCCCCCTTTTGCTCCTTTGAAAAGAGAGAACCCCGCCTCTTCCAGAGTATTTTTATTCACCAATCCATCATTAGCATAATAAAAAGGGACAGTCACAAAGAGCCAAATGTGCAGGTTTTGTTAGCCTATTTTCATCTTTTCGAAGAGAGGCTAACCCATTATTCATAATTTCCTTTGAATCTGTTCTTTTGCATGCATTAGAACCTTGACAGTTCTGTGACACATACACACAAGCACTAGATATGTTTATGCTGATGGAGAGTTTATACTATTTTGGTGTGCTGCAGTCAGCGCAGACTTCAAGTATGTGTGCATATATATGTTCTCACATAGTAATGGGCATGCCTTGTGAAAGCACACATATTGGTATTAACACTATCAGGATGTTATCAGTGCTGTTACACACATTACCACATCCACACAAGAATGTAAAAGTCATTGACATGAAGTCAATAGCCTGATTGTATGTGAATGGTCAAGCTCAGTCAGCACACAAATGCATGCATGCATATACACACATGGACAGTTCGCTTCTGTGTTTCATCTACACAGCACATGAACTAGCATGCTGAATAGACTGGCAATATCTTACCTTTTATCAGAGATCTTGACATACTTTTTTCTCTTGATTGTATAATACACTGCATGTTAAAGATATTCCTATATTTCTCATTTAAAAAAAAATATTGTTACCACATTATTACCTACTACTACTGTTTGTCCACTTATTTATTCTATAGTGAATTTCCAAGTATTTCAATTACCAAATAAATTGAATAGCATTTTATGTTTAGTCAAAAACTTTCTTCATAATCACACCCCAAACATCAACATTCCCAAAGTAGAAAGCAGTTTCTATTACTGTCTACCTGTTCATTAGCTCATATGCTAATGGCAAAATGATTACAATATAATGCTGCTTTACCCAAGTTCATTGTTTAACTGGAGATGCATTAACAACAGTTGGAAATAACAACAGCTTCACCTAACATAACTGAAATGGTACATGCTGCAGCCAAGGTCCTTGAGCGTGAACTCTTCAGCTGTACCCTATTTCAGGTGGCAGACAAATTGAAAAATGATGGCTCAGTGGTTAACTATGGGTCATGTGTTCAAATCCCAGCACTGTCAAACTGCTACTGTGGGTCCTTGAACAAGACCCTTAACCCCCAACTGCTCACACTGCAAAAAAATGACATCTTTGTAAATGAATATATCTAGAACATAGTCATATTTTTCTAGTATTTCCTTTTATAAGATTACTATAAACCAAATATAAGATTATCAAACCTATTTCTAGACAATTATGATGGCTATAAAAAGTTTACACACCCCTGGTAAAATGGCAGGTTTTTTTGATGTAAAAATAAATGAAACCAAGATAAAATCATGTCAGAACTTTTTTCATCCTCAATGTGAAATTACAATGTATAAAAATTAAGGGAAAAACAATCAGAAACATTTTAGGGAAAAATAGAAAAAATAAAAAACTTACAATAACCTGGTTGCATATATACATATGTATATTTGGTTAATTGTAATCTTATTACAGGAAACACTAGACAATACTTGACTATATTCAAGATATTTTCACATGATGTCATTTTTTGCAGTTGTATCACTTTGGTTACTTTGGATAAATACGTCATTCAAATGAGCAAATGCAAGCTAAGAATTGACCAAGAAAAGAAATACTGTTTAAACTATTCAATACTTTTCATTTTAACTTTACATCTATTCTGAGCTACATTTAATAGTGCTAAAGCTAAGAACATTTGTTAAGATGCTGATTTATTATTTCAACGTCCATCTAAGTAACATTTCTAAAACTGTTTATTATCATCTGAGACACATAGTCAAAATAAGAAATATGTAAACCACATGCTCCTGAGAAACATGACTTTGCTTCCATGACTTCCAGACTGGACTGTTGCAATGTGTGGCTGGTTGGCTGCCCTGCTGTCCTTTTACATAAACTATCTCAGAATGTAGAAGCCTTTGTCTTCACTAGGAAAAGAGAACACATTACCCCAGTCTTATACAAGCTACACAGAATAATTATTATTCCCACATTGACTACAAAGTCCTTTTCATGACATTGAAAACTCTGAATGTTTTACCTTTGGCGTGTCTTACTGATATCTTGAAGCAGTATAGCCTATACTTAGTACTTGCCTTGGGCTGAGGAAGGCCTATTGCAAAGGATCAGTTGCAGCTCAGCAGGTGTAAGTTTTGGGGGTTTTTGTTTGTTTTAACTAAATATGTTTAATTAGCTATTCTTAGTATTGGTACATATATATGATATATTGAACGAATAGTGTTATGTGAATAATTCAATTTCCTTCTGCTTTTTTCTGGTGGTGGTGGTCATGCTGAGAAAGTGAACCCATATTTCTTTATCCTGGCCACAGACTCCAGCTCCTTCTGAAGGGATTTCCAGATGTTACTTGTATAAAAAGCCCATACCACATTACTCAGAGTAACGGTGGCTCCACTCTATGGAGCGCTCTCCCAGATTGTTAAGCTCCAACAAGCCCACATAATTTCTATTGCCGTCGGTCTCTTCCCTCACCTGATGGGTGCGTCAGACTCTTTTCATCCCATTCATGAACAGAATGTTTGTGTTGGAGATCCAGTTCAGATAATGCCAAAAGAACAACATTTTCTGCAAAAAACAGAGATGTTACCAGCATCTTCGGCAGTGTATTGATATCCTCTCAATGAAAACCACAACCAAGAATAGACACAAGACACACCCCCACCGGAGTCAGACACCTACCATAAACAAGTTCTTACTTAATGAAAAGAAAGCAGACACAACTGCCACTGCACTCATACAGAGACCAGGTCACACAAAGTAGCTACCCAGATACCTCATTCCCCAACCTCATTTGGTACATGGGAGAGGTCATTTTGGAGGTGTAATTTAAATTGGCCTCTCACTGAAGTTTCTGCAAGATGCACCTAAGAAACCCAGAAGGCTCTTCTTGGTTTACCAAGTAAATCTGGCCACTGCCTTGTGCTACAATTTCAGCACTTCACACCAAGTGGTGATCAGTTAACAGCTATGCTCCTCGCTTTATCCAACTGTCCAAAACATACACTCACTGACCACTTTATTAAGAACACTCTACTAATACTGGGTAGGGCCTCCCTCTCAAAACAGCATCATTTTTTGTGGCATGGATTCCACAAGATGTTGGAAACATTCCTTTGAGATTCTGGTCCATGCTGACACACAATTCCTACAGATTTTTCAGGTGCACTTTCATTCTGCAAATCTCCCATTCTACCACATTTCAAAGGTTTTCTATTGGATTCAGATCCGGTGACTGGGAAGACCACTGAAGAACATTGACCTCATTGTCATGTTCATGAAACCAGTTTAAGACAAATTTTGCTTTGTGACATGGTGCATTATCATACTGGAAGTTGCCATTAGAAGTTGGGTAAATTGTGAACATGGAGGGATGCACATGGTCAGCAACAATACTCAAATAGGCTGTGGCATTCAAGCAATGATTGGTATTACAGGCCCAGAGTGTGCTACAAAAACATTCCCCACACCATTATACCACCTCCACCAGCTTGAACTGTTGACATAAGACAGGTTGGGTCCTTGAATTCATGCTGTTGGTGCCTAATTCTGGCCCTATAATCTGTGTGACTCAGCAGAAATTGAGATTCATCAGACCAGGCTAAATTTTTCCAGTCTTCAACTGTCCAGTTTTTTGTGGGCCTGTGCCAACTGCAGCCTCAGCTTTCTTGGCTTACAGAAGTGGAACCTGACATGGTCTTCTGCTGTTATAGCCCATCCGCCTCATGTGTTGTGCATTCTGAGTTGCTTTTTCTCTTGTATCTGAGTTACTGTGGCCTTTCTGTCAGCTCAAACCAGTATTTTCTTTATTGCACCATTCTGAGTATACTCTAGAGACTGTTGAGTGTGAAAATCCCTGGAGATAAGCAGTTATAGAAATACTCAAACCAGCCCATCTGGCACCAACAATCATGCCATGGCCAAAATCACTGAGATTACATTTTTGTTTGTACATTATAATGGTTGATGTGAATATAATGCATTGCTGCCAATTGATTGGCTGATTAGATAATTGCATGAATATGTATGTGTACAGTTGTTCCTAATAAAGGGCTTGGTGAGTGCACAGCCTCAAGTCTGGTGATACAATCACAAAATTGATCATTGATGACTGGCACAATGTGATGTGGTACCAAATACACGTATGAGGAACCTTGTATTTGAAGAGTGTTTTTTTTTTATTGACAGTTCCTGGAATGCAGACAAGTTTAATAGCATTTCACTGGCTACACATTGCCAGATCACATCCAGGATTCAGTTGTCAATGCGCCACCCCCACCCCCAAGCCCTGCCAACCCCCCCAAAAAAAATTATAGAGTAACAATTGCTAGCAGAATATAGTACAATAGCAGAAAAACAATAAACTTTACAATGCAATTTAAACTTTATATAATTGAAACAATTTAATGAATCTATTTTAAGTATTTTAAGTAACAAAGCACTAACCAGTCAATGACCAATCATCTCAGGCCAAGAGTTTAGTTCCATACTATAGTCTCCTGTAGTCCCCATATTCTGTGACCCATTAAGAAGAAACTGCTGAGTGGTTTAGAAAAGAATTCCAATCACTTGATCAGGGACAAGTTCAATTCCAGTGATACAATAAGCATCATGTTTGCTAACACTGTACATGCCACCAAAATTTTTCTGCTGAAAATAGTCAAAAACAATTTCAGCTTTTGGACAAAAAACCTGAACAAAAAAAGGTAATGGTAATGATAATTTGACAGTGTGTCATGTCAATGCTGGAAACGGCACAAAAAACATAACGCTGCCTAAACATGGCTGCCACGGACTACAACACCCAAAAACCACAGAAATCACTTTATATTTTCATTGTCTGACTGGTTTTCTGATCCTGTTCTGGTTTTCATGGTTTTGCCTTTTGCCTTGGCTAGTTCACGTTGTTTGTTCATCGCCTGACCATTGCCTGTTTTTTGACCATGTTTTTGTCTCAGAATTTGTATTATCCTGCAAGCTTTTTGAGTAAAGCCCTTTCTTACCTGCATCTGCATCCGTATCTGTGACCTGACACCATGATTAAAAGCAACGATTAAAAACACCATGATTGTTTTGCTCTCCTACACCAGTCAGCAGAGATGTGAAAAAGAAAAAGAAGGGCAAAAGAAGTCCTGAGCGAATGGGGGTGCTACTGGCAAGTGATTCATATATTCATATATTTTTATATAATCCTGTCATCCAAAATGCTATTGCTCAGTGATTGTATTATAATGAATATAAAATATCTGTGTGACACGGTGTCACAGCGGTTACCATTACCACCTCCCAGAGCCAGGGTCCCCTGTTCAATCCTGAGCTTGGGTTACTGTCTGTGCAAGTTTGACTTGTTCTCCCTGTGTTACTTCAGAGTTCTCCAGTTTCATCCTACTTCCCAAAAAATGTTGGAAGTGGACTGGCTATGCTTAAAAATTGTCACTCCTTCACACCTAGTGTTCCGTGGATAGGCTTCAGGCCCACTGCAACCCTGACCAGGATCATCAGTTAATAAAGACGAATGAATGAATGAATGAATGAATGAATGAATGAATGAATGTGAACAAAGCTTCAGGGTTATGGAAGTCAGCAACACTTTGGTGGGTTTGAAGGTCATACAATACAAAAACACAGTAAAATGTGCTGAATCTCATCCACAAACATCATAAACAAATGTGAAAGGATAAATATAGTCAAATAAATAAGCAGCTAAAGGGCAAATGAGAGTGTTCAAAAATAGTTACAACACACTACACAGCACAAATGGAACATCACAAATAAATTGTAAGCTCTCAGTAATTCACTGCATATGTCTATAGCCTTTTTTTGCTGATAAATGCCACAGATCTTTCTTTAAGAAATTCTCAAAGCATCTCTTAATGGCATGTGATTTAGACTGGCTTTCCTTAGCAGCCCTACACCAGTGATTCACAAAATTTGTACTTCCCCACACTGCTTTGTTTTGTTAATGTAGGGGCATGGTCATGTTCGTACAGTGCAGACAAAGCCACCTTCCTGAGTTGTTAAATCTGGGATGTGGCTTTGTCTGCACTGTACGAACATGACCATGCCCCTACATTGGTTATAATTAGTTATACTTTTAGGTTTGATATTCATGCTGCTCTCCTAAGAGAAATGTCCCATTTTCTGAAAACAGAGAGAAAGTAGCTTCATTTTACCTTTTGATTGAACTGCATTTATGGACATTTATCTAAGCATACTGCTGACATATCAAAGATATATTTATTAATGAGTTAACTGCACGACCTCTAAAGTACCCTTCCTAACCTTGCTAATTTGGGATCAGCAACCATAATCATTTCATAAAAGATACACAAGCAATAAAACAGTGTAGTGAGCTTTGGGGGAAATGAATGCAAAAGGTCCACCAGCATTATATAAATAGATCTGAGATCCATTGCTTCCCTACCATTAATATTATAATGGTTTCAAATTAAAAAGTCATTAAGTAAATGTATATATCGTCAAAATAATTAAATTTATCAAAATAATTTATAATTTAATTTAATCAATAAATTATGAAAAGCAAAGGCACGACACAGGAGTTAGAACTGCTAAAATGGTAGGAAGATTCATGTGCTTGGTGGTAGGTCTGGCCCATTTCACTGTTTGATACTACAGTATATAAGTACAGATGATAAATGGAAGTTTGCATTGCCTCACTAGGTACTTTGCATAAACATGACTCTTCTTGATATATTTCATGTTTCTCATGTTTCTCTCCTTATGCTGATGTAATGCTGCAAATTATTCTGCATTGCAGTGCTCAGTGTCACATGCATGCACACAAACGTGTTGCTGGTCTAGGTTCTGTGGGTTGACTATGCTAGTACTGCTGACTGTGGTGTGGTTTTTCAGGCACCTAAATAAGGAATCTTTATGAATTCCATGAGAATACATAGTTCATAAATGCTTTTGTCAGAATCATTTGTCTTATTATGCAAAAAAAAAAAAAGGTATCAACAGAGATACCGCTACACTTTGCAATTAAAATCGTACATTTTTATTTTTGTGCACCAAACATTTCAGACATGTGAACACTGAACAACATTCAGCATCCTTCAAACGGAATCCTATGATATCACTAATTAATAATGTGAATTATTAAGACTGCAATCTAAAACCAGCATTTAGATACAGACAAAAACAGTGGCTTCCTTGCAGGTCACTGTGGTGCATTTTGGAATGTGTCCTATTTGTCCATAATGTTGATCTTAATATAGGCAGTAACTTTTTAATATTTCTCACATAACTATCTCCACATCATCAGAGAGTTGAAGGTACTGCTCTGCCAAATCTATCAAAATGCCATGATGAATTTTACTGCTTTCCCCTGATGCCAGTTTCTTGCACATATACTGCATATACTGCAATGATGACTAAATGAAATATATGTATCACTTCATGTGTTTTAGGATCATCACTCCACCATGAAAGCCTGTCAAAACTGGTTCTCTCTCGCTCTCTCTTCCTCACTCCTTCTCTCCTTTCACTCTGAATGAGTGGAGAAATCCATAACTGCATGCATAATTGATGATGCTGCATAAGACTCCAGCAGATCAGTTTTTGATCACTGAGCTAGTTTGAGTTAAGGGTGGTGTGTATGTGTGTGTGTGTGTGTGTGTGTGTGTGTGTGTGTGTGTGTGTGTGTGTGTGTGTGTGTGTGTGAATATGAATGAATTAAAAAAAAAGTTTTAAATGTTTTAAAATGGAAATAAATGAGTCATGTGAAAAAAACATAAAAAATAAATGATTTTTTTAGAATCACATAAAAATAAATTAACCTGTGCAAATCAAACATGTTTAAAACATTTTTGTAAAAAGATCAAGCATGATTATAAATTAATAATTTGTAAAAATAGCATGTAAAAATAAATGACTCGTAAAAATCACGTGAAAATAAATTAATCATGTAAAAATCATGTGAAAATGAATGATTCATTTGTATCACACATGAAAACAAATGAATCATTTTTGAAAATCACTTGTTAAAATCAATGAATTATGTGTAAAAAAATAACATGAATATAAATGAACCATGTATAAAAAAAAATCAAAATCACGTATGGAAAATGAGTAAATTATGTGAAAAAAAAAGCAAAAATAAATGAATTATGTAAAAATGTATCATGAATCAGTGTAATCAAGTGTGAAAATATATGATTCAATTGGACAAAATCACACGTGGAAATGAATTAATCTGTTATAAAATTAGATTAGAAAATCAATGAGTCACATAAAATAAAAAAATATATATAATATAATATAAAAAGACCATATAAAGGTAAATGAATTGTATAAAAATTGCATGTGAAAAAGCAAATAAAATCAAATGTGAAGAAAATGTGTGAAGTGTCTAATAACCACACTTTTATTGACATGTGAAGGCGATATGTGATATACTAAGTGAATGTTAGTCTGCACAATAAAAGTAGATTTAAATACTTATGTATAGTATAATATAATAAACATTAACAGAAAAATGTGTGTATGTCAGTAAAGAAAGCAGCATATTATGTTAGACACCACTTTTCAGACAAAAAACAGAATGAAGGCTGCTGGGTTCTGCTGCAAAAATAAGAAACAAGTGTGACAGTCAAAGTCTCCAGAAGAGCTGTGTCTGTTTCTGTAAGATGCTCAGTAACACTTACAGCTCATTTCCTTATCAAACTGCACTAATTGTACCTGAGACTACTCTTTTTTTAAGAGTTGTCACATAAAATATTGACTTTTATTTATTGCTGTTCACTGCTCTTTATAGTTCTTTTATTTTTTTTAAATAAGTGTGCCTAAAAAGGCTTTTGGTGAAAAAAAAAGCAGCAGCTAAAGCAGAAATTGTTGTTGCACAGTAAATTATTGTTTTCCTTACTAAGGTTAGTGACATTTATTTTTAAACAGTTTGTTATCATAGATCATCTGTTCTTCTAAAGTATCTAATCAGTCACTTTTTCATTATCATAACTGCGTGTTTAAGGTGTTTGTTTTTTGTTCCTGTGGCCCTGTGGTGCAGATTGTGCTGTTTTACCTGCTCATCCTTCATCAATTATTCACCTCCACCATCTGCATGGAAGGGAAGAAGAAAACTCCTTAATAATTAAAGATAAACAGTCCGTGGCTTGTAATCAAACAGCTGTGCGGTGTGACAGGGATAAAATTCAGACGATCTGCCGTTATAATAATTTACCTGCAGAGTATTACAAACACTTCCTCCTTACAGCATCGTTATGGCCGAGTGACACAACACTGTCATCGTCATTAACCTTTATCATCTGTTTAATCATCTCTTCAAACTTGTGGATTGTGTTTAATTTCACCTGGACACTGTAGTGAAGTGAAGTGAAGTGAAGTGACTTTGTGGCCAAGTGTGGTGAGCCATACTCGGAATTTGTGCTCTGCATTTA
>JAKKZN010000024.1:3871508-3896158 GCA_033441825.1 Pangasius elongatus
TCGTGAAGCCATCTTCACCACATGGAGCAACGTTCCCACCAGCCTCCTGGAAACAGTTGCATCAAGCATGCCGAAACAAGTTTTTTTTTTGACACTTTTAGTTCTGTTGTGGGTATTTTTGGGCTATGGTCTTAAACTTTTCTTAAATCAGCTGATAAACAGCCTGTTTTAGTTTAAATGCAGTTTTCAATAAATTGCCAATCTCTGTTTTTTTGTCTCTTGCTCCTTTTTCTTCTTTTGACAGAAGTTTTTACAACCTGGTTACAATCCGCCAGTGCGAAATGCGAATACTTGGAATATTTTCCCTGGTCTTAAGACTTTGATCAGGAGTGTGTGTATATATATATATATATATATATATATATATATATATATATATATATACACACATAAATATTTATATATATATATATATAAAGATGTATCTGCTTATACTTATGGCTATTTTAAAATAAGAAGTTTCTAAAATTAGGTATATATTTTGCTGTTTCAAGCTGTCTAAAAATAGAAGGTTAGATTAGCTCATCAACATATATACCTTCAACTGTATAATGTATTTATTATGTTATTACTATTGTTATATATTTATTAGCCATTATTGAGTGATTTAAGAATTGAATTGAAGTTTTTTTCAAAAAAAAGTTTTGGGCAGTTGGATTCATTTCTATTCAGGCTGCTGTTTATAGAAGATTTTTAGAAGCGTATTTATTTGAGCTCTTCAATAAATTTATTTGGGCAATTTTTAAGGACCAAATATAAAATATTTGTCATATCTCAGTATTTCTATTAGCATACTGAGGACAGCTAATTTATTTGATATTTCGACCTTTACAGATATTTTTGTCACTCTCTCACTTCTGCTCTTACATTAAGCTGTATTTGTCATATAAATAATAATAAAAAAAAATCCTACAGTCCAATCCTATAATACTTGTCTCAGTGAGGGTGTGATGTTTGCTGCAGCACAGAATTGGGAAGACAAGAAAGGTTGTAACAATGCAAAGCACAGCACTGACCAAGGACAGAGTCTTGGTTCTGTCCTTTTCAATGTCTAAACTGCATTTGGTAATTATTAATGGGAATCCATTTTGTCCTTGATGATGACCATGATGGAGTAGGAGAATGTGATTAATAAAATGGAAGAATTTGGAGTAAGGCATAGTAGGGTTATGTACCCTGGAGTGTATGCTTTTATGAATATTTACACTGATAATGTAATTAAGCATTGGATAAAGTACTTAAGAAATCACTTTAAACAAACAAACAAAAAAAGTGTTAGCCAAGTCACTAAATCACAATTTAAAAAGCAAATCTGTAGGTAAGTAATTTTAAGTTTGATTCCATTTTGAGACAATTTGACAGAAACTACAATCAGAAAAAATCAACATTCTTGCGCTTTTTGCATTTTTTGGAGAATGCCAAAGAATGACCTCAACCCCTTAATTTCAGTTGAACATGCATGAAATTTCAGTTGAACATACTCCAAAATGGTATGCCATTTTATGGGAGTAATTAGGTCCAGTAATCTCTCCACACTGTTATATAGTGATCAATAACTATGAAGTCATTTTACAGGACCAGATGTATCACACTGTTTCCATATTCCAAGATGATAATGGCCATTGCTAAAACATGGTTTAATGTTCCTTATGATAAGTTTTGAAGAATGAAGTAAAGTGTAGCTTTAATGTTCCTCAAAAAAGCCTTTTTTTTTGAAGGTTTAAAGATATGAACATTTGAACGAACCTATGAATTTAATACATTACATTTTGTGAATATAAATATAGTACTTGAGATCTTTTTACATGTAGACTTGGTACAGCAGATATAATTGAAAAAAAAATCTCAAAAAAAGTCTTAAAACATCATTTAAAAAAAAATCACCTTCAGTATTGGTGATCAGTGGATAACCACAAACCAAACCACAATGCAAACCCTAACTCTGACCCCAGCGGAGAGATAAACTCTAAATAACATAATCTCCACCTATCATAACCCTGCATGTTTAAGTTAGAGGGAAACTCCTGAATAGCTGTGGATAACCACAACACAGATGCAGCACAGAGCTAATATTTTCAGCCTAATCAAAACATTAAGGCACCAAGGAAGAAACTGAACACAGTTAGCCTAAACTTCACAATCCTAACTTGTTCATAATTTGTTAATATAATTATTTACCACAGTTTGGAGTATAGTATACACTGTAAAAAAATAGCTGTAAAAGTACAGGAATTTTCCTACATTAAGGCACCGCTCTTCGTAAATACGGTTGAATACTGTGAATGATCATACGTTGTTGGAGCAAATTATTAACTGCAAGCTACTGTTTAATTTTATGGTATAAAACGATATTTTTTTACGTCTAGTCACGTGGGCGACGCTGTTGTCTGAGACAGCTCATAACTCCTCAGAGCCACGATGCATCATGATTTTTTTTTTCAAATCTGAGCAAAATCACAACGGATCAAGGGAGGAAGAGTTCAAGAAGACGATTTTTTTCCACCAAACTGAACGCCATATTCTAGCGGCATGGTGTTTTCCTCATCGCCTGCTTAAGGTAAATGCAATTTTATCATTGTTGTTGTTACCCCGTGGTAGTATTTACAAAATGTTATATCTTTTTTATTATTTTATTTGCTAATTACAAATAGATTTGTTTGATTTTCATGTATACTGAAACAGCAGAGTAAGTTAGCTAGCTTGTGCATTTGTGTTTTACTTATGTCCATTTGCAATCAAAGTAATTTTATTTTTCTGTCAGACAGTAGCTCAGAAGAGGGTTTGTGTTAAACATTTTATGAATCACCAAGGACCAAGGTTTTAGCTAAAAACTTTTTTTTAATGTTTTACTGAAGAACAGTCACCTACATCTTAGATGGTCTGAGGGTGAGGAAATTAACAGCAAATTTTCTTTTTTTTTACATTCAGCTGAATTTGTGCCAACCACAGACACAGTTCTCCCCAAGTCCTAAGTTAATTGAAAACAAATAAATTGAATTGCCTTTCAAATTCATAGTCTGTAGTGTTTATGATATTGATTTGTGTGTATATCAAACAAATGCTGTGAAAATAGTGATGTATATATTTTATATTATTTTCATGTGTTTCAGAAACTACACAAGTCACACTTGATATGCAAATATTGGCAGTTGAGTCAACAGATACAAGTCTGTCTTCACTCTCCAGTTCACAACCTTGTTTATCTACATCTTCAAGCTCAAGCTCTTCACGGTCATCAACACCTTGTAGTTTGAGCAAGGTAAGCCAACCAGCCAACATATCCAGTAAGTGGTATGAAACCTTTCAGATTCCTTGGGATAAAATGCCTGAGGAAGTCCAGTCAGCCATTACCAACGGCAAGCGACCTGCTCCTGACAAGCAACGCCAGATGATACGTATCCTGGTTGAAGAAATAAGAAAGTATGAGACTAACCCCACACGCAATGGATGTCTCATCATCTGCCGTAACATCATTAAGCAGTAACCCAACAGTTTTGGAGATATCATCATTGGTGGTGAATTTACTTCACTCCTTTGTCAAATAAAAACAAGAATTGAGAAAATGAACCGCACAGGGACATTGAAGCGACACCGAACTTCAAGACAGCCTGGACAACTGCAGAGGCCAAGTGATTCTTATGGATGCGCATATTTTAACCTGGAACTGCCATCAGAGGAAACGTATGAGATGCTGCAGCAGAAGCAGCAACAGTTGGAGACCATTTATAGACAAGAAGGTATTCACAGTGGTGAGAAGGCAGAAGTGATAAACCTTATAAAAACAACATTCTGTCTTCAGCGTAAACATATCAGTCAGACTCCATCACCTTCCATTGAAAATTTGAGGATCCAGTGGCCAGTCCTTTTTACCCAAAAGGGTATCTTCAGTCACTTCGAGTTACTAACTGACATTAACGTGTTACGTGCCTCGGACCTATCCATTAAAGAATGTGGACAAGGAATTATGAAGTATTTACAGATTAAAGAACAAAAATGTGCAGTCTCTCGTCTCCCAGGGTGAAGATGGAGAGTTGACTATCATCCAGCTGCTGATGGCCTACTTTGACGAAAGAATAGAGGGACTGATACGCCATGCTGATGTACGTTTTGTTTATTATTATTTATATATATTGCTTCGACTGGGCACACAATTTCATTCATAATTTGTATACCATTGTCTTTGTTCTACAGATGTCTGCCACTGCAGCAGATGTTGAGCGCACCCTGACCCACCCTGCCACTCCATGACTGATACTGCTGTGTAAGTGTTAGATAAGCAAGGCTCACCCATGGGTTTAGCTATTCAATGTTGTTTTAGCCATCCCAAGTCATGAAAAATATTGATCCTCGGCAGTTTTGATACTTATTGTAAATGGAGGGACAATATACTGCTCAAAACTGTATTTAAAAAATGCGTAGGGTGCTGATAACCATATTTGATACTGTTTCGGGATATTAACTATAATAAAAAATGTTGCCTGTATCAGTTGCTGGTGATGAAGCCACAATTGGTGGATGGATGATCAGCATCGAAAACCATGTCATCTGTGAAGGTGTCTGTCAAAACTCGATCACAGGGCTGGCTGCAGTTTTCGCAACCTATTATGTCTTCAACTTACAGTACCAAGAGGAAGCCTCAAGGACCCTGGAGGTAAATATTGTTTCTATATTGTGCCCCTCTTCCCAGCTCTGTTCAGAAATTGCCATTTACTATAAGATGTGCTGTAAATTAGTAACTCTCTCTTGTTCCTATATCAACTTTTTAATTAAAGTTGTTTATTTTGATCGTGAGTGGAAGTTTAAGCTGGTATGTGCATTCAACTGGATTTAGACTGGATGTATTATCTCACTGCATGTTCTTGAATAGTGTATAATTCTCTCTCTTTAACTTCCACTCCAACTTTCTCTTTATTTCTGTCAAACACAGAAGCATCTCAAAGCATAGCTTTGTTAAGGAATGGGACATTTCAGAAAGAACATGTCACTGCTTAGAGCTCTTACACATGGCTGATGCAACAGTGTTTGAGTGTCTAGTCAGTTTTCTCTGCATGCTGCAGTCAAATTTAACAGGAAGAAGCGAACAGTCAATAGCATGAACCATGCACCCCTCTCCCATTGATGTCCTTAAGTTGCATCAAATTGAGTACTGTCAGCTATATTTGTTCTGTTATTGATAGTTCTTCCTATCATGGCATTAAACTATCAAAATATCATTGCACCAGCCATGTATACATCTCCATTTTTGGAATGTTTATATGTGAATAAAAACTAAAAGTAAATCTGTTCATCATATAAAGCTATTGTGTCTCTTCAGAAGACTTGGATTAAACTGCTTGGTTTATATGGATTTATTTTATGATCTCTTTATGAATGTTTTGAAGTGTCAGTTTTGGTTGAATAGTCTTTAAATGGAGAGACAAAAATCTCTCAGATTTGATTAAAAATATATTCATTTGTGTTCCGAAAATGAACAAACGTCTTATGGGTTTGGAATGAGGGTGCGTAATTGATGACAGAATTTTCATTTAGGGGTGAACTAACCCTTTAAAGGATAATAGTTAATTCAATTCAAATAGTGTTTATTTGTATAGTGCTGTAACAATACATATTGGTTCAAAGCAGCTTTACAAAAAATGCATTTATTCTATGTTACAATATATAGTTATCTGTTATCAGAGGTGACCGTGTCAAAGTAATATTTATATGGCAGAAATGTGCAGTTCTAAGGTAATACAAATCATGCAGTTAGTTTATGTCATGTGTTCAGTTAATCTGAAACAATTTAATACATTTTGTGATCATAATTATATAAGGAAATATATTATATAAGAAATTTGGTGGTTTTGTATGTTGATTCAGAGTTGGCATAATTTTAAGTTCTCACAGGGTGGGTGTCAGTCCTTCACATGTGTTGGGGTAATCTGAAATATCATTCTCTCATAATTATGAAACACAGAGGCCATTATCATGAGTAAACATCTTGGAATAGTCTTAAGTGCAATTAATCTCGGCTTACCAAGCCTAATATCTCATATTTCTACATTGCTTTTTAGGCGCTTCATTGGTTTGAACGCTGAGAGAGGAACAAAGGCCAGCCAGGTGAAGGTGGTATCCAAGAAGACAGGGAAACATGTCCATAAAAAGGCTGCAACTGTGAATCCCCATGTGGCCACCCTCATTAAAAACCTTTTGGACTTTGAGTGGGGCTTTGTTCAGTAATGCAAAGTCAGAGCGTTGAGTTCTGCAACTCAAGTAGATGTTCATGTGAAGTAACAGCATTCTGTTCTACAACCACATCTTCATGCAATCTCACAGCATTCTGTTCTGCAACCAGATGTTCATGAGAAGTCAGAGCATTGTGTTCTGTTCAATCGCAATGGTGAAGTGGAAACGATGTTAATGAATGCATTTTATATTTGGCTTTAATAAACACCCTAAATAAATAACAAACATAAAGATCACATTCTACAGTATTTTAATACATTTTACAGTAATGAAGTTTGAGATTACAGTAGGAATACTAAAACAGTATAATGGCAACCAAACACCTACAGTGTTATACTTTATATCTTATATTTTTTACAGCATGTTACTGTTATATTTTTTACAGTAATAAATTGTTGTTCCATATTACGGTAGGTGCACTGTATAATCACAGCTTTATGCTGGCAAATCTAGCTGCCAGTTGTTTACTGTAAATTAACAGGATTTTTTTTTCAGTGTACCTTTAAAGGTGAACACCACCATTTTCATATTTGTAAATAGTAGCTGCCAATAGGATATGGGATAAACTTCAATTACCTAGCTTAGTCAAAGCAGAAAAAGAAAGAGCTCTTCCATTAGCTGAAGACAAGCACTATCATGACATCACATTATTTTGGTCAGCTTTTTTGGAGAGAATTTAAGTAGTTGACCACGGTTATAACTGAATATCTGAAAGAAGAAACATGGATGTGGGTTTCACTGATTCATTAAGTGCAACAAAAAAGTGAGATGCACAGTGCTAGAAGCTGCTAAATTTTTTGTTCAGATGCAAAGTCACATGCATACATACAGTCATAAGTATTTGGATAGCGACAATTTTCATAATTTTGCTTCTGTACACCACCACAATGGATTTGAAAAGAAGCAATCAAGCAGTGATTGAAGTGTAGACTTTCAGCATTAATTCAAGGGGTTTAACAAAAATATTGCATTAACTTTTTAGTAATTACAGCCATTTTTACAGAGTCTCTCCAGTTTTCACAGGCTCAAACGAAATTGTACAATTGACTGATAAGCAGTTTCGTGGTCAGGTGTGGCCTGTTTCCTCATTATTTCATAACAAATTAAGGAGATTAAAAGTCTGGAGTTGATTCCAAGCATTGAGTTTGCATCTGGGAGCTGTTCATGGGAACTCTCAATATGAGATCCAGGTGTCGATGCAAGTGAAGGAGGCCATCATTAGGCTGAAAAAAAGCAGGGAGATATCAGAAACTTTAGGTGTGGCCAAATCAACAATTTGGAACATTCTTAAAAAGAAGAAATGCACTGGTGACCTCAGCAACACCAAAAGGCCTTGAAGGCCACAAAAGACAACTAAAGTGGATGATCGATGAATTCTTTATGTGTTGAAGAAAAACCCCTTCACAAAATCTAGCCAAGTCAAGAACACTCTGGAGGAGGTAGGCGTATCATTGTCAAAGACTACAATCAAGAGATGCCTTCATGAATGTACATACAGACAATTTACTTCAAGATGCAACCCACTAATAACACTCAAGAACAGTAAGGCCAGATTAGACTTTGTTTTACATCTGTCAAACCTCTAAAAAAAGCCTGAACAGTTCTGATGCAAGATTAACTTGTACCAGAATGATGGGAAGAGAAGAGTATGGAGAAGGAAATGAAGGGCTCATGATCCAAAGCATACATCATCATTTGTCAAACATGCGGAGGGAGTGTTATGGCGTGGGCATGTATGGCTGACAATGGAACTGGGTCACTGATGTTTATTGATGATGTGACTCTGACAGAAGTAGCAGGATGAATTCTGAAGTGCATAGAGCTATACTTTCTGCTCAGATTCAGTCAAATGCTGAAAACTGATAGGACGGCGCTTTACAATACAGATGGATAATGACCCAAAGCATACCATGAAAGCAGCCCAAGAGCTTCTTGAGGCAAAGAAATAGAATTTTCTTAAATGTCTGATGGTCTCAACCAAGTTGAGCTGCTTTTCACTTACTGAAGAAAAAACTGAAGTGGCCCACAAAAAAAACAAACAAACAAAAAAAAAATAAAGGCCCACAAACAAGCAGTAACTGAAGGCGGCTGCAGTAAAGGCCTGGCAAAGCATCTCAAGGGAGGAAACTCAGCATTTGGTGACGTCCATGCGTTCCAGACTTCAGGCCATCAAAAGAATTTACATTCAAGTATCATAAATAATCCTAATATCTAAGTTTGCATAATTTCTTTTGAGCCTCTGAAAATGGAAGGACTATGTAAAAAATGGCTGTAATTCCTAAATTGTTAATGGAATATTTGTTAAACCCCTTGAATTAAAAGTGAAAGAGTACACTTTGATTACATCTTGATTGCTTCCTTTCAAATCCTGCACAGAGTCCTGACAACTCGATAGAACACCTTTGGGATGAATTAGAGCGGAGACTGTGAGCCAGGCCTTCTCGTCCAACATCAGTGCCTGACCTCACAAATGCGCTTCTAGAAGAATGGTCAAAAATTCCCATAAACACACAGGAACCCTTCCCAGAAGAGCTGAAGCTGCTATAGCTGCAAAGGGTGGGCCAACTCCATATTAAACCCTTCCCCAGGGTCTCTGTCCAATGGGGCGTGCTCTACCAGGGAGCTGCCTTGTGAGGTGCCTGAACCACCTCAGCTGACTCCTCCAGATTTAGAGGAGCAGTGGCAATACTCCAAGGCTCTATACTCCTGAATAGTTGAGCACCTCACCATATCAGGGAGAGTAAGTCCAGCAACCCTGCCTATTTTCTGGTGCTAATACTTTACAAGCTTATTCTTTCTCTCAGCTTGTGACCATAGATAGGGACACCACCACAGACCAGTACAGCAACTTTAACACTGCTTCTGACCCAATCATTTATCAGTCTCACACCACTCTTGAATAAGATCCCAAGATACTTAAACTCCTCCACCAGGGGCAAGGCCAGGAATGCCCCACTCTTTTCCAGAACCATGACCATGGACTTGAAAGTGCATGGACTTGAAAGTTCATCCCTGCTGCTTCACACTCAGCAGCAGAAAAAGGTGGAGACAAGACACACCCTTGTTGGAGTCAGACAACCTTTGACAGGCACCATAAATGGTTTCTTAACTTAATGTCAAGAAACATGACACTCTCACTGCACTCCTACAGAGAATGGATTGCAGTGACCCAATTACCCTGTACACCTGCTATATGTCCCACAACAAATGTCACATACCTTCTCCAAATCTACAAAATATGTGTAGACTGGATTACCATACTCCCATGACCTCTCACAAAGGTGTGCAAGATAAAAGAGCTCATAAACATTTCTACGCCCTGGGCAGCAACTGTTCCATCTGAATCCTAACTTCAAAAATCGGATGGAGTCTACCTTCCAGACCACAAGCATAGACTTGCCCTGGGAGGCTGTGGGGTATGATTCCCAGCCCGATTAGTAGTGCAGTTTGTAATTCTGAGACTATGCTAATGTGCTGTATGAATAGTGCAAAAGTCTCATAACCATTGATTAAAATGCTTAGATTATGAAAATGTATATACAGTACACATGTTAATTTCAGGCAAATGAGCTAATGTGGTATTCTCCAGTCTGATGGCTGAAAGGACAAAAAGAACCTGCAAACGCACACCTTCCTGCACCAAGGCAGGAGTAACCAGCTGCTCAGTGTACTCTGCAACACATTGTCTTTTGAAGTGGGTGGGAGTGGTTTCTCGTGATGGCTGAGATATAACCATTAATTGTGAACGTGGAAGAGTTAGATCATGATAAAATTCAAAATAAATACAGTATGTTTTTATTACCTAGTTTAGTACCTAACTATTATGAAGAAGCAGCGATAATCGTTCTTTTGGAAAGTTGAAGTCTTTGTCTGAAAGAATATGTAATTCTGTTTTTGAGCTTGACTATTATGAGCTGCACAGCAGTGTGGAATTTTGCTTAAATGATCCTTCAGTTTGTGAAGATAATTGAGAGCCTCCCATTACCAGTGGTATACATAGTAAAACTTGTAGACCCAAGAGCAGTGGCGTTTTAAGTTGACTGGAGGTACTCTTTGGTAGACTGTCCAACACACGTGTTTAGAACAAGAGCTTACTACTACTGAGTCGAGCATAGTATATGACATAAACATATATTATTGAACAGTAGTAGTAGTATAGCCTATACTGCTATACTGATAACAGCATAGTTTCACAGACTAAGTTCAATATAATCAGTAACCGTCCTAATTTCAGATCAATTCAACAGTTCAGTTGAAAAAACAGTGTTTTTTGTACTGTGTGTGAGCATACAAATGATTCAGAGCCAATCTGCAGACTGACAACAGAGCTCATTTACACACCAGCTGATTCCGACCATCAGGAACAATAACAGGAACTGTAGCATCAAAGACAACTGTTTTACAGCCAACTGCAATAAACCATTAACATGGCTATGGATGTAGCATAGGACAGATAGCCTGTTAAAAGACACTCAATATATAAAACAGCAGTGCATTAACAACAATGCATGTTCTTACCTTTAGTAGATATCCTTTCTTGTTTTCCTGGCAGCAGATTCCTTCATAAGGGGTTTTTAGTTCAATCTGCACAGGATATCACTTTCTATAGACATCAGAACCAGTTGATTTATGATACTTTGCTGACCTAAGCCTATTTTAACAAGTGTCAGTTTTGAAAAAGTGTGCTTCCTGTTCACATTGGTAACTGGAAAAATCAGAGAGCAGTATTAACATTTGGAAATACTGACTGCGATTTCCTCTTCCTAATTTGTTGTAGTAGTGGTCTTGCTGATGTGTTCTCATTTCCTTTAATAAATTCTCTGATTTGTCTGATTTTATTTGCAAACTCCCCCTCCAAATCACATACATACACATACACATATTCCTGCTGGATATTAGTTGCTGATACACAGTAGTGACCTGAAATCTGCCTAAATAAATTGAACATTTGAACTCATCACACATAACCAATCATCAACTCATAACTCATAGACCCCTAGTCTATAAATTTTTTTTAAAAAAGCAACAACTGGCCAATCACGTTCAGGTACCTGGCTACAGTCTGCTAGCCTGTGTGTTATTCCACTTTTGCCCAAGAGCCTGTGACAAATCTTACTTAGAAATGACATGATTCGACTTATTCCATAGTTGCAGGTGGCAATAAGCTTTCTGCTCAATTCTTGAATACCAACAGTGCTGTTTGGTGAGAAGGCTTCTGACTTTCTCACCTGTCTGAAGTATTGGTTCAGGCTTCCAAGGTTTGCTAATGTACAGGGTT
Organism: Pangasius elongatus; assembly: GCA_033441825.1. Taxonomy (NCBI): domain Eukaryota; kingdom Metazoa; phylum Chordata; class Actinopteri; order Siluriformes; family Pangasiidae; genus Pangasius; species Pangasius elongatus. The sequence continues at coordinate 3,883,012 of JAKKZN010000024.1, forward strand.
ATTTTTTTTCTGTGTTTGATCATACTGGCTTGTTATAACCATTGAAATCAGTATGTCTTTGTGCTCTTCATTAAAAAAAAACTCTTTTTACAGTGTTTAATACTTCAATAGTATTAGATAAAGTATTCCAAAAGTGGTGGTCTGCATCGTCTTGCATTGTAAAGTGTTGTTGATGTATGCACATGTATGTCAATTATGGATGACTTTTTGCTTAGCTGCTGAATCTGATAACCTCTCATATGCTTCCACTGATGACCTCAAGAATCCTTTTACCACATTACAAGATCAAATTTCATTGAAGCATGTAGCACTGAAAGAAAGAAAGAAAGAAAGAAAGAAAGAAAGAAAGAAAGAAAGAAAGAAAGAAAGAAAGAAGCCTAAATGATGAGGGAGAGAAAATTATAGCTTAAGCAAATTATGAGCAAATTAGTGCAATAGCTTTAAAACCATAATCATGACATGACATGTTCTGGAGAGAGTGTGGATGGTCTGGGATCATGGGATTTCCACCACAGACCGCCTGACCCAACAAAGAACCATTTTTGGAAGTCTCACAGAATGGAAAAAATTACAGTGGGCAGCCATGCCACATTGCCTAGTTCACCTGTTATGTGTACCAACCTATTTAGACTGGATATGATTAGAGCAGCCTGTCTTTGCCAGGTGGTGTGTTTGTATAGTGCTGCTTTAAGGTAGAACTTTAGAAGAACTGCCTGAGTTGTTTGGTTTGTCAGAAACCTTATGCTGTGTGCCAGAGAATAGCCCCAAATTGAAACATTTTTATCAGATGTTTTGTCTCAGAAAGATCAGACATTCACATATTTCTAAAAAAAATTATACAGTCAAAAGGGATCTTTAAACTCTTTTGGATGTGGGTACAATCATTATGGTTAAGAATAAAAAGCAGTATGTGTGTCAGGGTTGACTATGTTTCACATGACTGTTTGCACCTGTGTCATATTTTGAGCACAAGTATTTAATTGCTTGTCTTGCACGACACTTATTGTCTAGTTTTTGTCTTTCAATGTTGTTTGTTGTCACAATGTATGAGTCTATGTATGTCTTTTTGCCTTGGAATCATAGTTCATGGTTTGGTGTATAAATTTGTGCTGTCTGTACTGTTCGTTTCTTATTAAAATTGATATCTGCACTTGCATCCGCCTCCTCTACAGGGAAGCTAGAATGAATATGGATGCAGCAGAAATGCTTCAGTGCATGTGAGTGCAGGATGAACAAAGCAACGAAAACCAGAGGCAGCTTGACCGGATCGAGGCGCTCCTGGGCCAGCTCATGGCCCACCCTCCTTGCCCCACTTCAGATGTTGTTCTGCCTCCTTACTCTGCCAGAGGCATTCTCCTGCCTCTCTGCCCCACAGAGGACACCACTACAGATTCGCCTTGCTATGGGCATCACTCCATCTACCTGCTCAGCCTTGGACGTCACTATGCCCGGCTCCAGCTTGGATGTCGCTCCACCTTCCTACTCCGCTGAGGATGTCGCTCTGCTTCCTTGCTCCACTGAGGATGTTGCTCTGCCTTCCTGCTTGGCTGAGGATATCACTCCGCCTCCTTGCTCCTCTAAGGACCTTGCTGTCAATGTCCTTGGGGGGTCTAGTAAATCTCTATTTACTAATTACCAGATCATTTTGCCAAACTGTTCTAAAGAGGACGCTAAAACAACAGACTGGATGTAAAGTGGCCAACAACCAAAAGAAGGAGAAGAAAGGTTACTTTGCTCCAGATCTCTAATCATTACTAAGCCTGTTTTGTCCACAGCGATCTGCCAGCTCAACAACAAAATTGTTCACCAAAAAAAGTGATGAGAATTTGTCAAAGTGAATAAGTGGTATAAATTTGTGTTTATTTTATTTCTTCATTTATTAGTTTAAAAGTGTCATAGCATACAACACTTTGCTAGGCAACTAGTGCTTACACGATCATGAGATCTTTGTAGATTCTGATTTTAAAGAAATTGCACAGCATATAGAACCTACCTTTTTGTGATTTGGCCTTTACATTCATTTTATTTAGCACTGATTATGTTTCCCTGGTTTAAACAGTGGCCATGAAAACTTAGACTACTAGGCTCAATTTTTTATAACTCTAGCTAGGTGATTTTAAATGAATTGCATTAGTTACTTTGGACGGAGTTGGGCTGCAGTGGAGTGGGTTTTGTTTCACTTCAGAAAAGCACTTCTGTACAGCAGTAAGTAAAATGTTTCACTGTGTCGGAATCCCTCATTGTCAGTGTGGCTGATCATCAAGAACAACATACTGGGAAAGAGCTGTTATTTTCACTCTCCTATCATTGACAGTAGACATTTTTCTTGCTTAGCCTGTATCGTTGCTGCTGTGTTCTGAATTCCTTTTGCTGATTACTTGTGTTGTATGATGCTGTAGTTACTCCTCTTGAGAAGTTCACAGAGCAGTTTGCAGTCTGCATTGCTCTAATCATTAATTGGGAAATAAACCTAGATTGCTGTTATTTTAACTCATTTCTTCTTTAGTGCAGCAGCATACATTAACCTTATGTCACAGAGTATAATCTGGTATTGGATGTTTGTATCAACACATTTATTATGAATATGCGTAGGAGTAAATGAGCTCAGTATCGGGCCAATACCCAATACCAATATGAATATTCCTAGTTCCCAGGATAGGCTATGGATTCACCATGACCCTGACTAGGATAAAGTGGATGCTGAAGATGAATGAATGTACCTCAGGAAACAATGAATGCACCAAGCACTTTCCAAATATTGATGAATATGTGCATGAAAGATATGAATTTAACAGTGGTTCCTTCCTTTCTGGATGATTTGACATTGTTTTTGAGCATGTTGAAGGAGCATGAAACACCTCTTATGGATGTTATCAATCATCTAATGGCGTATGGACACAAAATTTAATCTGATGAGTGCAGGTTTTTTCAGAATTCTGTTATTTGGGACATATATACAGAGATGGTATTTTGACTGATCTTGATCAAATCTAAGCTTTAAAAACCTGCCCAAGTTTACAAACTTGAGAAAACTGTGAAAAATCCAGTCCATCTTAGAATTTGCCAGTTTACTTACAGTTACTTACAAAAACATGGATGGGTGCCTGCTTCAGTTTAAGACTGAAGCATCAAACAGACTGGGCTAAATACTTGAACCCTGAATACACTTTTGGAATCTTATAAACTCTATTTTATAGAGTTTCTTCTATAGTATTTCTTCTCTTACAGCATCGAAAGCCTTTTATGCTATAACTAAAATGTTATAATTAAAAAAAAAAACTGTTCTTGACTATGCCAATTCCAAATTGAAGTGGCATTAGATTTTGTCTGTGCTATTTCCAAACAGGATGATTCAAAGTGGTGGTCTCTCATCTGTGTCTTGGTACAATAATGCTGACCTTGTGCAGATGTGGAAGGATGATCCTTTCATCACTCATCTGTCTGAGGGAAGCCAAAGACTGCTAATTTGCACGTTAAATCAGACTAACCAGATGTGTAACAGATTTTAAGGTGCTGAAATGGAACCAATACCAGAACAAGAACAAGTACTAGTGCTGGCTGGTACTTTCTGAGGTCCTCTAGCTAACATTGTTTCAGAATCTCCATGAGATAGATCATTTATGGGTTGAAAACATTTAACAAGATGTCTATTTTTGGTAACAAACACTGATGTTGAGGGAAAAGTAAAGACTTGATGCTAAGGCTGAGCATGAAAAAAGCTTCCCCTCTTATTAACATTCAGACCAGCAGGACCAATGAAATTAGACTTCCTCTCAATAGAGCCAGTCACAAGATATTCTTGCCACAACCTATCACTTTACTAATGCCATAGTAATACCAATGAGAGAACAAAAGCAAGTCATGTAGCAAGATGCCTGTGGGAACACCATTAGTGCGTTATGGTTTCCTGAAAAAACTTGTGACGAGAAGAAATTTTGAATCCCACACCATTAAAAAACTGTGCTCCCTGTTATTATCCCTGGCATATAAAAGGTCATATTTTGTATATTGGGCATGTTGAGCTAAAATGTTATACCAAAGAAAACCTTACCTATAGATATCGCATTTGGACTCCCAGTGAACAACAAAGCCTGTGTCATGTTATCAGTATGTGAGAAATCTGAAAAGTCATGCTGAAGAACTTACCAGATAGCAATTGAAAATGCTTGAAAGGTGGTTGAGTAAAACAAGAAAAGGATTCACAAGGCTTTCAGTGAAACAGTCTTGAGCTTAGAGGACTGGCTCTTTTTTTTTTCTTCTTGGCCCTGCCTTAGAAACAAGCACCAGTTTTCAGATTGCTAGGAACGTGATATCTATGTTGTCACCATAGGAATGGGAGCTCTATCTGTCTATCTGTCAAGTCATGGCATTTCATAAACCTTGTAAGGGTATGGCAACACCCTGCATGACCATCAAATGCAAGACCATTTTTTTCTACTTCCCTGAAGTTATTGGAGTAGTATGACTGCCTTAAATTCACACTTTATCCATTTTATAAGTTTTGAGGGCATTGGTATGAGGTTGAAACTTGGGCTTGGCCACCTTTCTTGACATACAGATGGTCAACATATTGAAGTAATAAAAATAAAGTGCCTTAGTATAGTTTTGAAATGGTAGATTTCTTCTCAGATTTCATCTATGGAGTAAAGGCACAATTGGAAATTGGAAAGAAAATGTTCACATTTCAGCTGTTGCTTAACATGGCTTTCAACAAAAAACTAGGCTCAGCCTCAGATGGTCCAGATGGGCCACAGAGGGTCTGATATCATTTATACACTGTTATGGCCACAACCGTCAGGGTTACAGTGAAAAACAAACTGTTGAACATTGCCACACAATGAGTTTTCAGAGCCATTATGGATGGTCACAAGTCAGAGATTGGTCTTGTTCACACTGGTGTCCCCCAGGGCTCGGTTCTTGGGCCTTTACTTTTTAGTATTAATATTTTTCCACTTGATCAGCTTTTAAGATTTCTCAGCCTTACCTATCACTTTTATGCAGATACACTCAGATTTACATTCATTCAAACCAGGTCCTTTCCTTTCAAATTGTATTTCTGAGAGAAAAATATGGATGACAAACAATTTTCTTTGCTTAAACAGTTCTAAGACTGAAGTCATGCTATTTGGTTCTCCTCATCAACTGTGTAATGCTGGTTCTATAACTGTGTCTGTTGTTGGCTCTGTCTTGGAATTTCAAAGTAAATTGAAGAAGCTTAGAGTTATTTTTGATGCCAGTCTGACATTTGACCGCACTTTTAAGAGTTCCTTTTTTAATCTTAGAAATATTGCATGTTTACAGCCTATGTTGACTTTTTCTGTTGCTGAAAGGCTGATTAACTTGCTTTTTCTCACACCGATTATTGTAATGCATTTCTTATTGGAGTCTTTATATTCACACTCAATAAACTGCAATATCTGCAAAATACAGCAGCCAGTCTGACTGGTACTAGGGTATGTGATCACATAACTCCTATTTTAGAGCCCATGCACTGGCTCCCTGTCAGGTATCATGTTGATTTCAAAATCCTTATGTTGATGTATAAAGCATTGCATGGTCTGGCTCCTCAGTATGTGGCCAAGCTTTTAACTCTGTACTCACCAAATCATATTTTGCACTCCCCTCAGTCTTCTTCTGGTGTTTTAGCTGTTCATCAAATGCGTCTTTGATTCATTGGTGACAGGTATTTTTCATCCTATGCCACTAAACTATAGAATTTTCTCCCAGTTGATGACAGGGAAGCACAGTGGTTAGGTACTTTTAAATCTCTTCTTAAAACATTTTATTTTAGGATAGCTTTTACTTGACTACTGGCTTTATCTTGTAATGCATATACATTCATAATTCCTTATTTATTTTTGTTGTGTTGTTTTGCTGTAAAGCGTTTCAAGAAATCAACTTTTGAAGGTACAAAATAAAGTTTTTATTATTATTATTATTATTATTATTATAGTCTGACTGAAAAAAAATCTTTTTTGTTTTGTATGAAGGTATGATGATTAAACAAGGTAATCTTGCATGTATGCAGATGGGCTATGATGAAAAGTTAGTGGTTGATCATCTGTCATGACAGTCTCTCTATCCAATGTTAAAGTTCTGGTTTGCTAGAATAACATAAAAAGAGACAGATAGTGTTGACCTGCACAATTAGGTAACACTTTATAATAACAGTAAATGAATTATCATGCACTAATCCCTGAATTAATACTTACTTAAATAGGAACTAATGATAAGTTAAGGCACGTATTAATCATGTAGATGTAGGGATAAAACTATTCAAACATGCTCTATAAGAGAGAATATGAATTAAACATTCATAATTTCAAATTGTTTCTATAATTTGCCATATGCAGTTGTGTACACAAACGTCATTAGATGGCACAGGATTACTTTCATAATTTACATTGATCCTCCGTATTGAACATAGTACGTCTTTCTGCATTCAAAAAGGAGGATCAATGTAAATTATGAAAGTAATCCTGTGCCATCCAATGATGTTTGTGTACACAACTGCATATGGCAAATTATAGAAACAATTTGAAATTATGAATGTTTAATTCATATTCTCTCTTATAGAGCATGTTTGAATAGTTTTATGCCTACATCTTAATTAATACATTAACTAACAAACATGCACTAACACGTACTTAAGGTGGTCGTTATTCACGCATGAATTCATAAGACTCGCGTCGTAGTTAAGGTTAGCTCTTCATTAGTTTCTGATTAATACGTGCCTTAACTTATCATTAGTTCCTATTTAAGTAAGTATTAATACAGGTATTAGTGAATGATTATTCATTTACTGTCATTCATGTATAAAATGTTACCCACAATTGTACAGTTTAGCTCATTGCTTGGGTTTCAAAATGAATTGTTATATATGACCTCCATACAACCTGTTTACAGAGGTTGCATGAAAGCAGTTAGGGCCCCACACATAATGCAGTAGCTAAATACCAACAAGTTTGAATAGAACTACAATTACCATTCTATGATGTGCTCAGATAAACCTAAAATTGACCCTGTTGGCTGTGTACACCATTAGTGTGTTTAAAATATAGTGGTGGCTCATTGACGCTTTGGGGATTCTTTGCGTTGGTATTCCAGGGGATCTTGTGAAGAATGATGATATCATGAATTCTGCTAAGTACCAAGATATTTTGGCAAAAAATCCAGATGATGACCCCAAATCAACACAGAAATGGTTTTGAGGTGAACAGTCTCTGGGTTTAAACCATGCTGAAAAATCATGGTCTAAAATGAAGAGAGCAGTTCACATACAATACAAGTTTAATTAAAATGTAAGGCATACTTGGGAATGTGTGAAGATTTCAGTCTGACTGAAATGGTAGCCATTAGAAGTGAATAGCAGATTGATGTGGATGGCACTTTGAATGTAGCAACAGTCTAAAAAGTAAATCAATATGTTATCAACAAAGATAGCAAGCTGCGTGTGATCACCAAACCTACATACAAACTAGTGAAAAGGTTTGCATGAAAACAGCAACACTGCAGTGCTAAGTATTCTAAACAGGATACCCTCTCTTCAACAAAACAGTTACACTGTTTCTGGCCAGTTGTCTTGTATGAATTAATTTTAAAGTGCACCAAGGAACCAAAGACAATAGTAGGGAAGACAAATTATATGGCAAATTGTTTTCCCCTGAGGGAAACACTAAGCCATAACTCTTCATCCCATAGAATATAAATCATGCTCCAAAGTAGTAGGCAGGAAGAGACTTAGTGCTGGCTCAGCACCAAGGGGACCAAGAGCAGCACAGAGCCTGTCTTGACTTAACACTGAATATAATGTTGTGTTTGTGAATACTGTATACATTGCTTATTATCATATTTCAGACAGTTGTATAACCACAAAAAACAACTGTCTTATTATAGCAAAACCATTTTCATCATTTTGTATAAATAAAGTCATAAGACGTTAAACCAATAAACCAGTCTATATTCCTAACTACTGTTTGCAGCTTCTCTTTAGGTGTGAATCCTTCTGGATTAAACTACAACAAACAACAATAAAATTACAAAGTTACTAGCACTATAAATCATAAGAGGTTATGATTTGAGATTACAATATTTGTAGATACAGACTTTAGCAAACTTGAGGGCCAAGATGGAAGCCTCTAAGCATTTAAAATATAAAACAAAAAGAGTGTGTGTGTGTGTGTGTGTGTGTGTGTGTGTGTGTGTGTGTGTGTGTGTGTGTGTGTGTGTAGGTATCTGAAACTTTGTGGTATATTATTTGAACAATTATTTTTAAAATGAATAACTATTTGCATTTCTCACATGCAAACTTAAACTGCCAAACCTTTGCAGCTTCTTCTCGCTTGGCATTAATTTGTTAAGCAGATGTATGTATGTATGTATGTATGTATGTATGTATGTATGTATGGATGAATAGATAGATAGATAGATAGATAGATAGATAGATAGATAGATAGATAGATAGATAGATAGATACAAGCAGATAGGATAAAATAACCAAATATTACTACATTTAAAGGACAACAGCAAAAACAGAGTCTTAAAACAGCATGTGAATACAGGTATGAATGTAGACATGAAAACAATTCTCACCAAATATCTTTTCAGACTTTAACTCAACAACAAGTTTTTTTTTATTGTTCATTTGTTTTGCTTTGTTTTTGTCCATATTTCTACCAATCACCCAACAGCAAACAAGGACAATAGACACAGAGAATTACAGAACTAGACAGAGCAAGGGAGACAGAGAGAGAGAGAGGGGGAGAGAGAGTGAGAGAGAGAGAGAGAAATTATTTATGTCTGTCCCACCACAGACACAGGAACACAGACACCCTTACAGTGAGCTGCACTAATATAACGCTCTGCAGTGCTCCAGAGGAAACTAGAATCACAGCTTGCATTGCATTGACCGTCAACATGACAAGTGGAATCGAATTCTGCTAGATACAATTGGTCTCATTCCCATCTAGACTAGATGTGTTGTATATTCATAGAGGAACCTCTACATGCCATAATGCTTAGTTCATTATGTGCTTAAGGCTTGCAGTGCACTCTGTGCACCTTCCTAGAGTGAGTATGTCTGTGCGCTGTCCACATTCCTTACTGTTCCTCCTCATGTCTCATGTGTAGTTCAGTATATATGTGTCTGGGTGCGTGTTTGCTGCAGGCATATTTCCCATGTTGCACCATTGCTGTCCCAACACCTATCTAAGAAAAATTATCTGCGTCCAGTCTTTTCTCCCACTGCTATTCCCTTCCTTCCCTATTGCTCCCTTGTTCCCTCTCCCCATGCTCCATCTGTCTACTCCCTTACCTTGCGCTTTTTGTCCCGTGAGCGACTCCTCTTCTTCACTCTCTCCTCCTCCTTTTCTTTCCTCTCTTGCTCAGCAAGAGCCTCTAAATCCTTGTTCTTACGCAGGTGTTTGGCGGCTTGTGCCATGGCCGGTGGTCCAGGACTCAGCTGCTGGGTCTGTGCTGGTGCAAGTGTGTGCCACCGGAGAGTGCTGCGTTGCTTCTGCTACGCAGCCCCGCAGCGGCCAAATGAGCCTGCCCAATCTCCTTTGTCGGTTCCCTCTCTCACACTCTCTTACTCTCTTACTCTCTGTCTCCTGCTCTCTCTCTCTCTCTCTCTCTCTCTCTCTCTCTCTCTCTCTCTCGTTTGTGCTGCAGGGGTTGTCAGGCAGGCTGAGCCACAAACCGTTTAGTGAGCGTAATGCTGCCGCAGCACAATACACCTCTCTCTCTATGTCTCAAACCCTTGCTCACTCACACCCTACTGTATTTTCCTGCAGCTCTCTCTCTCTCTTTCTCTCAGTCTCTGTCTCTCTCTCTCGTGTCTGTTTCATATTGTGCAGAATAGCAACAGTAAGTGTGAAGGCATTAGACAATCAATGCAGGGTTCTCTTGCATGTTCTTTCTTACTTTGCTGCCTTACTTTGCTTACTTTCCTCCAGACCTCTCTGCTGTTACTGCTGAGCATGTCCATTCAATCATATGGAAGCAATAGGCACCAAGCATTGAGAGATTAATAGGAATTTGACACCCTTAAGGAAGTATCAGTGGACCAAATCTGTGTCATTACCCATCTCTCCGGAGATCCTTGTATGCTGCTCATTACGGGATGCAGCACACAGTTTTCTGAGCACACAGGAGGCATAGGGGGAGGGGTGGCGTTGGTATGACAGTAATCTTGCCTCCCTCCATGCTGCTGTGTTGTTCAGTCCCCCACCCAATACACAACTCTTGCCTACCTCAGACCCTTGATAAGGACCCGTAAGGTCTGTGGATGTTGTATATGGAGTAGGGGTGCAGTGAGGTCTTATGGATGCTGGAGTGTGTGTATGTTTGTGTGTGTATGTTTGTGTGTGCATGCTACAGACATAGCAATCCACCTTATACAGAAATGGAAAAGTGAAAATAGTATGAAGGTCCAATCACTGTGATCACCTCTCTCTCTCTCTCTCTCTCTCTCTCTCTCTCTCTCTCTCTCTCTCTCTCTCTCTCAATTCAATTCCATTCAAAAATTGCTTTAACATTAACATGACAAATATGAACATGTGTGTTGTATTGTATTTCACTTATAAATATTAGGGTTGTGTGTGTGTGTGTGTGTGTGTGTGTGTGTGTGTGTGTGTGTGTGTGTGTGTGTGTGTGTGTGTGTCTCCCTCTCCTTTGCCAGGTTTTCTCTGCATAGCGGTTCCTTCAGGACAGCAAAGAGAAATAGAGACAGCTTCATTTGTCGTCCATCTCAGACTTTCTCTGCTGGGTGTATGAAGCAAAGAGATCCTGCACCTGTCTGGTTTTATTGCTACATACTGTATATCCATGGCTCCCTCTGCTTCTCATTCAATCACCAGTACTGCTGATGCAGGCAAAAAGACTCCCTCTCTCCCTCTCATGCTGCTACAGATACAGAAATGATAACATATAAGAAAAGCTTGACGTAAGAGATATTCCTTTGTCTAAGAGTTTGTTTAGACAAAGGAACAGCACTTTAAACAGTCCTTATAATGCGGAATATGGAATTAATTATGCATGGTCTCAGATACACCTCTGTGCTGCAGATTTCGATTCATTTCAAGGTTACAGAAATCAATTAATTTATTTATCTTTATAACAGTAAATAATTATCTCCTCTGATAATATTCATTGTGAACTGTATTAGTAATTCTCAGCATAACAGACACTATTAACTTCCATAACAGCTGCTGTTTGATTTAATTCTAATATTGCATCATAATAAATCTAGTGTGAACATCTGTGTTCTCATGGTCAGCTTTGTAAATGACAGAACTTAGAGAACACAAGACATGGCTGCCAACATTCATTTCAAATTCTGCATTTCTCAGCTTAAGGCAGGACATTGCACTGCATAGTATTAAAAATCAATGAGCTTGTTTGACTGTCAGGCAAAAGTGCTGAGGGCATGGGCCCTCTAGTGGTATATCTCTCACTTTCAGTAGTAAAAATCAACACAACTAAGCCTAGAGAGTATGACATTAAAAGAGTGGCATTAGACATCATTTAATAGTATCAAAGTAAAGATAGCAAATGTTGCAGAATAAGAATCTATTCTCAAGCCCTCATACTAGGTTCTAATTCTCAGTGTTGCGCAACAGCAAAATGTACTGATGATATATAAACATCTATTATGTGAAATAACTTATTTAGGGCAGTACTAAATAAAAAACAAAATGCAATTTTTGTGATCCCTCTTATTTATTTATTTATTTATTTATTTATTTATTTATTTATTTATTTTTAACATTTTGCTGATTTTTTATAGATATATATATATATATTAATGTTCAGCCATAACATTAAAACCACCTGCCTAATATTTAAGTACAAAGCCAGTACTAAGGCCTTGATTATTTTTAAATGAGGATTCTGGTAGTATCTATTTGAACAACTTGATGATTTTGATGAGGAAATTAATAATGCACATGCTTCTGTAATGCGGTTATTTCCTAGTTAATTTTGCTACACTATTAAAATAAGAACGTAGGATTTTTTTTTTCATCTTCTATTAAGGTGGAGAGGTTTGCTGATCTAGTAATGCTAATAGTCTTTCTATAGGTCAGGAGGCTCTCCTTCCAAGCAATTTTACATAAGGTGTGTGTGTGACCATTATACCAGGGTGCTAGTTTTTTCTTTCAAGTTGTTTTTCTTTTAAGTGGAGCTATGACCTTTGCTGCAAGAAATGAGAACAACACCTTCTTGAAACTTGCCCTCAAAACTACTTCAATTATCAGTAAATCCCACATTGTTTTCAAAGCACTACCTGGACAGTTTGGTGACCATAACCTGCTGTAAGCTACATCATCATGCTGTATTGGGATGGGGCCAAAGCTTATTACTGCATAGGACATCACCTTCTCTAATTTACACACCTGTACAATGTTACTCTTTGTAACCTCTGACTGACGAAGACATACATCGTTAGCTCCTATGTGAAAGACTATCTTTGAAAAACTATGTTTGCCTAAGACCCTAAGATTGCCTGCTATGTCCAGTACCCTGGATTCTGGTAATGCTCCCTAAAAGCCTAGCTAATTTCACATGCCATAAGATAGAGTCTTCTATCACCAGAGCTATTTCAGGCCTCTCAGCAGGTGCCTCACTGAGGAGAGCAAAGCTGTTAGACACGTGGAGTGGAGAGGAGTCGTGCTGCCATGGGCAAACCTTAGTGTTAGCTTTGGCTGTGCATTTATGCCGCTCAATTTATGCTGCAATCTTCTCCATCTGAGAGCTAACTTATATACATTTATCACAAATAACATTTGTGAACAATGAATGTTTGACATGTTAAACATGTACCTTAGTCAAAGCTTTTTGACATGATTTTAGACAAATCCAATGTGGATGGACTATGTTTTCCTTTAGACAAAAAAAACAAAACATTCTTCTAGATAATGAAAATGCAGCAGGAATGCATAGTGAAAAATACAACAAAAGAAAACAATACTGCAAAATTATCCATAATACTTATCCATCTTCTTCTTCTTTCGGCTTGTCCCTTCAGGGGTCGCCACAGCGAATCATCACTCTCCACCTATCCCTATCTTCTGAACATACTCACTCTCCCTCCTCTGAACATGTCCAAACCATCTTAATCTGGCCTCCCTAACTTTGTCCCCCAAACGTC
>JAKKZN010000024.1:3905894-3920372 GCA_033441825.1 Pangasius elongatus
GTGTGTGTGTGTGTGTGTGTGTGTGTGTGTGTGTGTGTGTGTGTGTGTGTGTGTGTGTGTGTGTGTTTGTTTTGTTTTGGGAAATGTCCCATGAGATCGCTCCCTGTCAGTTCCATCTGCCACCCCACTCTACTGACACCCAGGGGAGTGGGGAAGGGTGTGTGGGTCCACATAAGCTATAATGGACTACAAAACAGGATGCATTGATTGGACCAAAAGTATGGCAAAGGGGCTTGTGCTCACAAATAAATATATTTCCCCATAGGCAGTGCCCCCGAAGCCTTTCCTCAGAAATTCAGAGCACAAATGCATACAGTCAAACAGATGCACACATACACACATGGACAATGCTGGTCATATTAGCTGAGTAGCCACATAGCTAATTGAGGAAATTAACTTTACATCTCCCTTGAGAAGAGAGAGGTCCCTTTTTTATGTTTACATTTTGTTTATGTCAACATTGTACAGTTGGGACCTGCAGTCTTGTGTAGATCAATCACATTTTCTGTGTTCTGGGAATTATATATATGAAAATGAAGAAAAAACATGAATTAAAATCAGACAATGTTAAAATGGCATGTATGATCACTCAGCCAGATAAACATCAACAAAATCAAGCCAAGGAATCATTTAGAAAGCAACATATGGCTGCTGTGCCTCTAGGCAGAAGGATGTATTAGACTGATGAGTGCCGAGGCGCTGACAACAAAGCAGAATTTAACTTGTCAAATTAGTAGAAAGAAGAGGAGGGGGAGGGTGACAGAGTCAGAGACTGAGAGAGGGAGATGACAGAGAAGGAAGAAGGAAATTGAGGCATAGACAACAGCTTGGATTTTCATAGCAAGTGCCACTTGAAGGTGACAGAAGTAGTCAGGGAATGCATTTGTAATAACTCCTATCCTTCTGAATGCAGTGAAAAAAAACTTTTCTGACTCCACTGCAGCTAATGTGTGTACTGAGAGGCACAATTGTGAGATCTTCAGTGAAATATAGTAAAATCTGCACTCTGCAAATAACACAGTGGTAGAGCAGGTTAAGTTGCTGCCTCACAGCTTCAGGATCCCTTGTTTGATTCTGAGCTTGGGTTACTGTGCGTGCAGAGTTTTTTATGCTCTCCCATTATGCACAAGGATTTCCTCAGAGTTCTCCATTTTCCTCCCACCACCCAAAAAACAAAGCACTTACAGAAGATGAATGAATAAATGTGAATGACCTGAGAATAAAAATAATGAGCACACTTACAATTAGCAGTGCACCATCGCACCTTGTACATGCTTTGAAAAAGAGACTTATTTCCCTTTTGTAGGGTACAGTTAGCTTAGATTTGTTTGTGGCAATCGTTACTTTCATATAATTTGCTAGCTTTTTTGTTGCTACAATGTAACATTTCCGTAGTAATTTCTGTTTGTGTGTTAACAGTTGACATCAAATGATTTCACAGGAATGCATCACAGATATAAGAGGAAAATGCACATTTTTTTTGCACTTATTTTAGGTTAATTCAAGCAAGTTTATAGAGAATCAAGTATAAATAAGATTGGTGACATTTTTATTTTTAAATGAAATGTAGTATTATAATGTTTCTTTTATTTGCTTTAATGACATACAGTGATCACAAACTGTTCAAGCCTAATCATGTACTGCATAGTTACAGAATAGTTCTGTGGGAGTAAAACAAGTGTAACACTGCTGGAAATCTCCAACACACTACTGATGAAAATGCAGCTGTAACTAACTGAATTACAAAGTATTTCTGAACTAGAATTTTTCTGGACTACAAACTTTGTAAACATATATTGTAGTATTTACTGTATGGTCTACGCAGTAAGAGCTTGCAAGCAAATTACCAAACAACAAGAGGCAAGTATATCTATGATCCTGGGGGAGAATACCTTATAACTGTATGCAGTGCCACACTTGGAACAGTTTAAAAAAATATTTTGTATTTTTTTCCCTAACAAAATTATTTCAGGATTTTTCCAGGAAAAATGGATTTGGATTTAAAAATAATAAGCTAATAACATTCATTATATACTCACAACATAAAAATAATGGCAGCATAGTAATAAGATATAACAAGTAGAACAATTACAAATAGAATCAAAAAAAGTGTTTTATTATTATTTAACCTAAAAAATAATAACTTATATAGCATTTTCTTTAAATAAGTCAATATATGAGGTCATCAAATCACATCTCTGAGAGGTACAAAGTATAATTTCCCTTATTTTGGAGCTAAGAAAGAATATAAAATTCTTCACATCTATAAATGGAATGTTCAGGTTATCATTGTAAAATGTCTTTTATGAGCAAGGTTTCTGCACAACCCATGAAAAAGTTCTGAACAGTTCTCTCAGAGATTTGCACCTTGCTTCAGAATCTTTGTAGAAAAATCATCATAAATGACTGGCAGACAGGTGAAGCCTCTCTGAGCTAAGGAGAAGTTATGCAAATATGAAAATACCATCTTTTTTGTGTGAAGTTCCTCAAAGATGTTCACTTTCCATCATCCAGTCCCATTCATATTTACTTCATATCTAGTAAAAGATGGAGTTCACTGCTTGTTATCATTTATGGTTTAAATTGTTAAGAGCCTGCAGTTTCTCTCTGTGTGGTTGATGTGTGTTGCTGCGAGTGATTAGGAGGTAAAGGCATCACTAGTCTCAGTATTACCCTGGAACATCAGCTGGTGAAAAGGTCTTGTCTCATAACAATATGTCTTCTACATTGGTGGGACAACAAGACCAGTCATTGCTAAGTAAAAAGAGAACAAAGAAAGAAGCTGTTAATAAATAACAAATAAATGTCTACATGATAAATAGAATAATTAAGGTGTAATTATATATACAGTCTACTGTATTTGTGTGTAATTATATTAAACATAATCGCTCCTATGAAATATATATATATATATATATATATATATATATATATATATATATATATAGTCTACTGTATTTATGTTTAATATCTTCAGAATTTCCATATCAATGAAATTGTGCTGACCTCTGAAGCCATTGCCTCCTGAAGTGGGACAGACAGGTGAAGGTGAGCCTTGTGGTCTCAAGACAGGAGCAAAAGCACTCTTCTGTTTGGCCGCGGAAGGAAAAGATGAGAAGGGCAGAAGAGAGGAAGATGAACTAGAGCCTGGTATAGTGGGACTAGATGGCATAACTGAAAAAGACAGAAACAGGGTAGAAGATAGAGTTAGAAACTATTTTTGGTCTCAATACTTGTGAGCAGACACAACAGAATATCAGCGAAGTTAGGAAATATAGAAAGTAAGGTTATTAAAGGGACACCTCCCCTATAATGCTGCCACTTACAATAACAAAAAAAATAGAAGCTCCAGTTGTATATAAATTAAATAGGTCTAGTAGAAGGAATGATACTTTGTATAATCTTGACAAGCGGTTTCATCAGTTAATAAGTCTCTCTATTATGTTTATTATTCTTATTGGACTGTCATCACATTATCGGAATTAGACACCAATCAAATCTTTATGAGTAGTGTCCAAAGCTTTTATACAACATAGGTAGCCCCTTGGTGAGTGGCTAAACCTCTCCACACCCCCAAGTCCATTCGCTTACAAACATTTTACCTTGATTAAACTGAAAACCTTAAAGGCTCTGCTAGGTATGTTATAGGGGTGTGTCTAGGGTTTGGGAGAGGGGTAATACTGCATACATGTCCCCCTACTGAAGCTGGTAATTGATACATAATTACTTTTTAAGTCATAGGACTAAGTGTCTTGTTAATGTTTTAAGCAAAGATAAATGAGCAAACTTTTTGTTTTGATGCCACAGACACATCATTTTTTGGAAAGGTGTCACTTTATAACAAAAAACAAGCATTCATTACCATATGGAGAGCTGTTTGGGGAGGCACTGCTGAAGCCAGGGGACCCGGGTACACCCAGACTGCCCATGGGTACAGCTCCATACCCTCCACTCATGCCTCCTCCAGAGCCATAGGTGGACTGCTGAGGGGTGGAGGCAGATGGGTAGCTCCGTGGAGACAAACTGGTAGAATTACGCATGTAACCTTTGCAAGAAGGCAGAGAGATGCAAACTGTTGCAAGACTGTGACTGTTTCAAAGGAATTAATCAGTGTGCATTTAAAAAAAACATATTGTCAGTACCCCTGAAAGTTTAAAATTTTTTTATTTGTGCAATATATTTAATATGCCTTCATGCACCCCCTTTACAATACTGACTGTACTTCTCCATCCTGTTGCATTCATCTTTTTTTTTAAGATATTGGTCTAAACATATTCTAAAATAATGTGTGACATCTTCTGCTTGTGTATAACACACTCTATTGTGCACATATTACAAAATTGTAATATTGTCCATATTCTTCAAGACACTCTTTCTTTGGCCTCTCTTACCTTGGCCACTGCTTTGTCCAGGGTCTCCAATGCTCACACCAAGCTGAGATGGGTAGGAGCTTAATCCCATGACACTGCCATGCACTGGGGAGCTGGGCAGAGCCTGTAGTTGACTGTGGGGCCGTGGTACACTATACAAAGCTTCAGCGATGTCTGCTGCCCTTTTCAGTAACATGTCCTACAGCCATATATGGAAATAATAAGTTATACATATTGTACTTCTATATAGTGTCCTCATGATTTGTCTAGGAATCACAACACTGTACAATTTAGTATTCTAAATGGCTTAATACTGCAGTTGGTTGAACTGAATTTGATGTGTTAAGCATTGACAATTTATAGTGCTGTATATTTGTACCCCCAAGTGCAAATGGGGTGCACCCCAACTCACCTACTGGACCTGCCTGATTCATCCTGAAACTATTTCTACTTAGAGCTTATACCATTGTGATTAATAGCCTGCTCCTGTTGATACACTAATGATTTACACTTAAATAGTTTATGCTCAAGTCTTAACCTTTCTTCAGTTGAAAACTCACCCGGATACTGTAGATTTATATCATACTGTTCAGTCATTCATACTAAAAATCCTTTCAACACACATTTGAAGATCAAAACCCAATTCCTATGTCAAATTTAACTGGCCAAGCTCCTAAGGAATATATGCTGGATGTTTAGGAAGTGATGGCAATTCATTCATTCTTAGCTCAATTAAGCAAGCTCACATTTACACAGTCAGTGTTTTACACCTATTTGAGGGCAGCACTGTTTTGTAGTTACCTGATTACTGTGGGTATTTCCATAGACTGCTTCCACGAGATCTGCTGCCCTTTTAAGCAGCATCTCCTAAGCAGAAAACCAGAAAAAAAGCCAGGTTAAATACTGTCGGAACACATACAAGTAACTGATTTAAATGTTCAGTGTAGCAGGAAATTCCTTACTTTTGCCAGTTTGTCAGGGTCCCCAGGATGTCTAGGGATGACCTTCTGAAGTCTTTGGAAGCCATAGTCTATGGTTGGTTCATTCAGTGCTAAGGACAAATTCAGAGTGCACATTGACACAAGATTACATATTTCAGAAGTCATACATACAGCAATAATACATTAGAAAATGTTAGTTAATTCACTTAGGAATATAAATGTATAGAAAAACACTAACGCTAAAGAAATACCAAAGGGTATGTGCTAACTTTCTGCATACCTGTGTAAATGAATCTTCCTGGAGCTCCTTTGCAGAACTGTTTTGATTTGTAGGACAGTGTGACTTCTACTACTCCTGGAATGTGTCTTGGAGGTGTCTGAACCCGGATTGCATGAGGGGTTATTAACTGTTAAAAAACACAGTTGGCAGTTAAATTAAAAAAGGAATGACCCATTCCTGTACTCATAAACAGCAGCAACTTATTACCACTACTAACACTGTAGTTAAGTTTATTATTATGAACTTGATCTTGGTAACAGAAATAGTAACAGTAACAGTAACAGTAAATATATATATATATATATATATATATATATATATATATATATATATATATATATATATATACAGCACTGTGCAAAAGAAATGCTGTAAAGCAAATTGCCTTCAGAAATATTTAAATAAAATATTTCTACATTTAAAAAAAATCTATAAAGAGAAGAAAACAGTAATAAACTCATTCCTTTTTTTTAAAAATTATTATTTACTAATCCCAGTACAATTTGTGCAGTTTTATAAGGATATTAGCTAGTAGTTTTATTGAGCATCTTGGAGAAACTGCTACTGTTCTTCTGGTAACTCTGACTGTCACACATGCTTCTTTTTTGCATGCAGAACTTAATTTTTTGTTGGAAAAGTAATATTTGGAAATATAAAATGTTTTTTGTACTGACTCAACAATGCAGAAGTCATAAAATACACATCTATATTAAAATTTGTAGGAAAAAATAGGGTGTCTACAGATAAATTCACATATTTACAATATATTTTTTTAATCCATTTATTTCTGTAAAGCTGCTGTGTGACAATGTCCATTGTTAAAAGTGCTATACAAATAAAATTGAATTGAATTGAAGTTCCACCGCACACATAAAAAGGAGATCAGCTGAATGAATATAGTGAAGCGATTAAAGTCTTCTAGCATTCTAACCTCACTCCACACCAGCATGCTCCCAAACACAACCTGCAGACCATCAAAGAAGTTCTCGCCAATAATGATCACCATCGCTCCACCTGTGGTCCAGCCCTCACTGGGGCTGATGGCTTTGATACATGGGGTGGCTGTTTATATAGATAGATAAACAAAGATAGACATTATTCATTAATATTATTAAGTCACTGAGGTGGTGTCAAATTGTAGACAAAAACACGCAAAATGTATTTATAGTGTTGGAATCAGTGTTAGCACTGAAGTTATTTTTAATGTATATTTGTATATTATGTATATACAGCACTGTGCAAAAGAAATGCTGTAAAGCAATTTGCCTTCAGCAATATTAAAATATATTTAAATTAAATATTTCTACATTTCTAAAAAAACTATAAAGAGCAGTAAATGGTAATAAACTAAACAAAGTCAAAATTTGGTCTGACATCTCATTGCTATTTTAAAATGAATTACTAATCTCCAGTACAATTTGTGTAGTTTTATAAGTAAATTAGCTGGTAAGTTTTATTGAGCATCTTCCACTGTCACTGTTCTTCTGGAAACTCTGACTGTCACACATGCTTCTTTTGTTTTGCATGCAGAACTTTTCATTTAAATTTTTTGTGGGAAAAGTAATGTTTGGAAATATAAAATGTTTTTGTAATGACTCAACAATGCAGAAGTTGCAGAAGAATATTATTTAGTTCAATAAAAAGTCTAGTTTTGGCATTCTTATTTATCATCCCAGTTGTATAAAGACAAAACACTAATTTCTTACTCGTCTCACCGTATTCCATGGTGTTCTCTAGTGACTCTCCTGGCTCCAGTCTTCGTGCTCGTCGACCATGCTTGGAGTTGTTGTGTACAAACATGTTATCAGATACTGCAAGAACGTGACCATCCACACTAACAGTGCTTGAGAGGACCACCTAATTGGGGAAAAGAGGTGTAAATGTTTTGAAAAGCATTCAGAAGATTTTATTAGTTAGCTTTATCTTTTACTTTCCATTTAAATGACCCCTCATAGGCACATGTGATTCATGGAAATTCATTGGACGTTCACTGACTCTCCTCAACCCGTGGAGTATTTAATATCATTTTCACATCATTTTTCTTCCATCGTTTTCTAGTCATTCTTTCTGCTCTCAGCCATCATTCTCAGCATCCTTGAAAGCTGTCCCTCATTGTCCATTTGGCTTTTTCCTCTCCATCATCTCCTTATGTACTATGGAATATGAGCAGGAGGTGTATAGGATGTCTCTGGGGTCCACCCCATCCCTCAATGCCATCAAACATATGGAGTGAATCTCTCCTGACTCCTTTGAGATACGCTGACTGATAATGTGTTCTGACCCCTAATTTCGCTTTTTAAGTGCACAGTGGCCCTGCGATGGACTGGTGTTCCATCCAGGGCGTCTCACTGCCACACAACCAGTGTAAAGTAAAAGTGAGTAAGGATTAAGAAATTTGAGGGGCATAAATGAAATGGAAGGAACAGATCATACGCAGGTCTTAGTTGGAGTAGAGCACAGAGATACTGACCAGATGTTTCATGTTGCTAGATGGCAAAAGTCAGAGTGCACTGTATGTTCTCTAAATAAATAGCCATGGCCATAGGCACGGCTTCTGTGCAGGGATGCACAGAGGTGTGGGACCCACGTGTAAGTCATTTCTCAGGATATGTCAGAGGGAAAGAGATAAAACAAACATGGTGGAAGTAAAGAAGAAGGGATAGCATGGGAGGGCAAGAGGAAGAGATGTCAGAATGAGGGTGTGCGTGTGGTAGTGAAAGACGTGTAGGAGGAAGTGAGGAGGAAGGGTCCCCAGTGAGTACTTCCTGGGTCATGGAACTTGACCTCCCACATCTGGAGCCAATCACTCAAATCTCAACAACTTCCTGAAACATCTTGGCTTATTTCCTGCGATCCCTGCATCTTCCAGTAAACCCATACCTTCTCCTTTTTGCTTTCCTTCTCTCTCTCTCTCTCTCATCAGATTTAGTTTTTACACATTCTTAGTTTACTCTCAAACCATAATAATGTCTCTATGGATTCAGAAATATAAATATATTATCATATAAGAAATCAAATGTGGACCAAAGAAAAATGAAGTATTTGCTGTTTGACCCCAGCAGCAAATTCTTTATTTGTACATAACTGTTATAGGATTACAATCAAAATGCTAATATTTTTTAACAACAAAGGCACTGGTGAAAGCCAGCTACTGTGCATTTCCTATAAATGTCTTCTGTAACTGAAAATCAGATCCAATGCTTAGATTGATTTTGTACCTGAAATCTTCTCATATCTCTTGGGTTCCCTGCTGTCTTCAGACAATTTTGGTTACACTTCAGAAAAAATTTCAAGAAAAATCTGTGGGGAACAGAAGACAAAGATAAACTTTAATACATGTTGGTCTAGTCAAGATTCCATAAAGCTCTTTATTCACAGATAAAAGATACAAATATGTTTTAAAGAAAGAAAGAAAGAAAAGAAGAAATATCAGCAATGTAATAGTTCTAACTGTCACAAGCCTAACACTCATATACAGCTGAACTAAATACCAAAAAAAAAAAAAAAAAAAAAAACCTCAAAACAGCAATGCCGGCCCAGGGGACAACCATTTCCCACAATGCAGTGCATGAAACTCCCATGGGGCAGGTCTGTGAGTATGCAGCTGACAGAGTGTGAGAGGGAGGCATGTATATTTACAGCATATATTCATTTTTAATTTATTTCTATAAAGATTTGTTGCGATGTGTTCTTACGTGTAAATTTGTATGTGGTATATTGAATTAAACAACACTCCAATATATATAGGGAGAAATAAGTCAAATGAGGAACAGAAAGAAAGTGGGGGAGAAGACTTCAAATCACAGGAGTGTATCGTCCAGCAATATGGCACTGCTGCCATGGCAACCCAGATCTGCCGCAATCCCAAAGTCCCCAATGTAAAGCAAAGAGGGACAGAAAAGTAAAAATGCAACTGGGAGAGAAGAAATACAATGAGAGAAGAGGGAGAAAGAGAGTCTAATTTCAGAGGGGGACTTTCATTTTACGGCAAATCCAAATGTAAAATATGTTTGTTTGTTTTTTTTCATTAAATTCCACATAAGTGTACTCAAGATTGTTAGCAGAGGGTGATTATGATTTATCATTTAGACCTAAGAGATCTGGTCTTTCACTGGATCTCCTTATACACACACACACACACACACACACACACACACACAAACCCATGAACTGTAAAACAGGACCCATGATGTATGTATCATTGACAGCAATGCAATTATTGCATTGAACTTTTTTTTTTGCACTACTATTACTGGGACCCCACAAAAAATTTCAGCATGAGGGGATCTGAACACATAACCATATGTTCAGATATTTAAGTGTTTAAGATATTACAGCACTTACATTTGAAACCCATGATCACATTTATAACTTGAAAATCTTAAACATTAAGCCATGGTCACACAGGATCTTTGCACTCTGCCACAGTCTGTTTCTGGAGGAAAATCATTAATCAGCAGCTAACGTTTGCCAGCTTGCTAGTTTTTTGTTTGTGAGTGATGAGTGATGATGTTAACTAATGATTTCAGAAGTGTAGCTAGCTTGTTAGCATTAAATATACCATCATTAACAGATTTATTTAGCTAGTTTGTCATAGCTTGGTAATATACAAATATGTATGTTTATACTGCTGTTAGTAAACAGTAATAATAAGCAGTTCTTTCATGTCGTGTTTTTCAGTAAGATATGACCCCTGCCCCACTCTCTTATTTTCTATTGCCTGACTTGCAGATATACATACTTAGAATTTATTTTGATGAACATAGCATGAAGCAAAATCAGAAGAGATGGATGAAAATTAACTGCTACGCTACTGGAAGTGAATCCTTTTCCACGTACTGTGTCTCTTTTCATTTAAGTGAATGGCCTTTTTCACCAGGTGGATTTTATTGGCATCCAGTGTCATAATGACCTTATACAGATGTGCATAGTACTATATGCACAGCACTTATTACATTTCCTTAATCAGCACTTTAACAATGTGTATGTTATAAAGAATACTTTCCTTGAATTCATTCATTCATTCGTTCATTCATTCATTCATCTTTAGTAACCGCTTTACCCTGGTCAGGGTCACAGGGGATCTGGAGCCAATCTCAGTAACACTGGCCACAAGGCAAGAGAATTCATGTCAGATGGGTTGCCAGTCCATTGCGGGGCTCCATGCACACACTCATTCATACTCAAAGGCAATTTAGTGCAGCCAATCCACCTACCTGCCTATTTTTGGACAGTGAGAAGAAACCAGAGAACCTGGAGGAAATCCATGTGAACATAGGGCAAACATGAGAAACCCCATACAGACAGTAACCTGAGCTCAGGATCAAACCAGTGACCCATAGACCTGTGTGGCTGGCAATGCCACCCTCCATGCTGCCCATGTTCCCACATTTTTTTAATTCAACCATAAAATTACCAGCATAGTTTCCTTAGAAAATTTGTACTTTTCAATATTGCAGTTTTTCAGCCTTCTGTTTACTTTTCAGCTGTTTAAAGTTGTTTACACCTTGCAGACAGCAGAGGGCTCTAAATTGACAAACTGCTCCTTTAAGTTTCTACATCTCCTCAAGTGTTAGTCCTAGACAACTTTTATAGTTGTATGAAATGCACCCATGCCACTGTTCTCGTCCTCATCCACTTGATCAACTTTTCACCCCTAAAAGAGTCAGCGGCACCCAGCTGTGAACACCTAAAATTAAGCACGATGGCCACGCACACATTAGCATGCATTACTCACTTCCCCCTCCCTGCCCACTTAGCATGCAAATCTCCCAGGCTCAGTGCGTCGCACCTTCTGCCATGCAGCCATTTGCTGCATTATAATTAGAGCTATCTTGCATAATTAATTAGGCCTCCCAAACATCCCTGTATTGCAGCACAACATCCCCCACCCACCCAACCTCAGCTGTTCTGCAAGGAAAGTTTAATATCAGCAATGTTTGCTTTGGTTTGTTGTGACATTTAGATTTAACAGACTGAGAAGTTGGCAGTAGTAATGGTAGGCATTGAAGAACGTGTGTTAATTAGTAATTAAAATCATTAATTTAAGTTTAAAAATAAGAATTTGATCAATTATGAAATAGTTTCTGTATTAAATCATTACCTAAAGTCTAATATTTATATTTCTGTATTAATAGCTCTAAAATCAGGAGGGCATTAATGATTCTTTTTAGACCTCCCTTTTATATAAAAGCACAATGTTACAGAAGTGAAAGCATTGGCCCCATTCTGAGCTGCAGATGTCACTGGGTGTATTAATCTATAATGTCAGGCAACGGTCAATTCCCTTTGCATCTCTAGGAACACTTGTTAGGAAACAAAAGGTATGGTTGAGTCTTAAGCCAGGGGATCAGTTTCCACAGTGCCTCAGAGGGAGTCCCTGGCCAGGCCTCTGAATGGCCTTTGTGTGCATCTGCCTCACTTCTCAAGACCAAACACGACACTCTCAGCATGGAGCTGCCTTCTAAGAGTGACAACTTGCTTAATTTAGAAAAAGAAAACTGGTACTGTGCACTAGTAACAACACAGTCCATAATGCAGAAGTATCTATAGATGGGATTGAACACTAGCTGTGGCATGTACTGTTCATGTGCCGGAGTCCATTTTACTTTGAATCTGTGAAAACATGATTAAATTACAGCTGACAAAGGTATTACTTTGGGTTGAAAATGTAATATAGAAAAATAATTTTAAAATGGAAGCATAAAATGTGCTTACATTTACAACTTTACCATTTAGGAGATGTTACAAATAAACTAGGCCAGTGAATGTAAACCAGTTAAGTAAAGCCTGATTATGCATTATGAATCATGTATTACCAATGTTATGATTATGTGCAATTAAAAAGTCTCCAGACATAAGTGAAATTAACACTTTTTAGCAAAATGTCTTCCAAAATTTTTCATACTTAGTTTATATATATATATATATATATATATATTAGATAGCCTTTAAGAAGAAAAAAAAGTATTTCCTGGCTGGATTGGGAAGCTGTCGCAAGGCTGTGATGAATATGCAATTACATGCATAAGACCAGATCTCTTAATACAAGTTCATCATGAGTGGGAGAGATGACTCCATGTGTGTTTACAAAGAAATGGTAATTATGTGAGGATGTTTTGTAAATAAAGTTACATTTTGCTAAAAAATGTTAATTTCCTCAATGTATGTAGATTTTTGGGACACGCTGTTTTAACAGGAGTATGAACTATACACAAAAAGGCAAAAAACAAACAAAGAAACAAATAAATAAATAAAATAAAAATGAAATAAAGAAAGAGAATGACAGAAAAGGAGAGTTGTGCTGGTGTTTTAGATTTAGGATCATCACTCATCAAAATCCCTCTCCTCCACCTAAACCCTCCACCCTCCCTAGAAAAACAAAACAGTGTCATGACATGGAGGGAATTGGGGGGAGGAAAATTAGGAAACCAGATGTGAAGCATTAAAAATATTGACATGCTGAAAGCTTCTCCAGCACCACTGATACACGGGGAACTGTAAGTCACAGACATGTACACTTGTGTTCAAAAGTAAACTTGACTCCAGCATTAATCCAACATTAATCGGAATTTGTAAAATCCAATAACATCAAATTCATCTTCAGATGTGTGGATATTTTGTAAATGACAGATCTGTCACTTGCAAACTTTACGAACATTACATACCTTTGAATGAATGGAAAAGACAGATGTTATTGCACTGATTTACATTTACATTTACACATATGCATGTTCAACTTCCATTCCAGGTTATTGGGACTGAGTTCAATAACAATCTAAGCAGCAATTATAAACATTTAGAAGTATTTCTGATTGCATATGAATATACTCTATATAGTTCTGTATATAATCAAATTTTTATGGATGAGTACAAAAGAGCAGGATGGCTTTCTTTATTGCCTCAAACAGGGGAAAGTTGTAGGTGAGTGCAGTACTTGCTGGGGGAGGAGGGGGTGTTTGAAGAGTCAGCCATAAATACTCTGGACTCCCAGAGTCCCATGGCAGACCAGGGCTAGACTGGTCATAGGGGTTAACACCCAATGCTTGTGACCTCTGACCCCGCTAACAGGGTGCATAGAGCAGAGCAGCTAAAGTGATCCCCCCGTCACCACATACCACACTGGGACCTTTCACACCCGGCTCCATGAGTAAACGAAATGAAAACAGCACCAGGCTTTTTCCAGGGCTCTCACCTTTCCATGTCAGATTCCATCTCCTTGTAAAACACCTAAATCAAGGCTTTTTTGTCAAACATCGTAGATGACAAATTAATCCAGAAGTTGCCTGATTTATTCTATTTCAGAAAAAAAAGTTGCCTCATTATTAGGATCTGTGTGTATGACTTGATCAACATTATGTAAAACTTTAGTGCGAGGTTTTTCTACTTAAGCACATTTTTAAATTGATTTATGGGACATTATAACTACTTCATTTGCACACATTTGCACACAAAACTTCCAAATGTCCAAACTGAGACTGTTGCAGTATCTCCAAGAGTGACACTCCAGACACTGGACTGGCATCTATAACGGGTCAACAATTAAAATAATAGTGCTTCTGGATTCTTGGATTAATCTTTGAATAACAGCGGATTGTTTTACTCATTTTCAGAGGAAGTCACATACCTTGCAAAGGTTGAGGCAGAAGAATTTAAAATGACCATTAGCTATCGGTTCGTCATGCAGAGTTAGATATGGGGTTCACTGAGGATATCTAGGAAGGCTGAAGTCAGTGGGATGAACATTTACCAAAATACATATGCAACTCAACATTATTTATATATTTACTAACTAGATTATATCTTACAGTGATTGGGAGAAGAGGATTAATGGACAGCAGGCTTTTATTAATATTAAATAAATAAATAAATAAATAAATAAATAAAT